>WBNO01014323.1:3962-26295 GCA_013400575.1 Peucedramus taeniatus | reverse complement strand
ATATATATATTACTCATATATATTACTTAAACATATTACATAATACCTATATAATACTTAAGAAGGTAAAAAAGAAGATAAAGAAGAAGAAGAAGGTCCAGCTTCCACCTTAAAACCTCCATTTTGTTTATATATATCACTATATTCTAAAACCTTAAACTCTAAGTTTTCCACCCTGTGATGTTACACACTCCTATTCAAACTCCACACCCACAATCCCAGTTCTATAAATCAGTTTTGGAACCTTCTCCACGGCCTCAGGTCAAATGCAGTGTTGTTTTTGGGGGGGTGTGTGTGCTTTTTAACACAGAAAATCTAAAATTCTCAGCAGCCAGGGTTCCAGGAGCTCAGGCCAAAGCAGTCACAAGTCCCAGGAGCTGCTGAGGGACATCCCTCAAACCCAGCTCAGCAAAGAGCCCCCAGAGCCAAGTGCCAGCTCCAGCTGGCATCCCGGGGAGTTCTCTCCTGCACTTGTGGCAGTTTTTGGAGGTTATGAAAAGTTTACTAAAGAGAAACATTTTGGGCCCAACAGGCTGAGTCTGGAGGAAAAGCTGTAAATGACATGAGAATGTAAAACTGGGGTGGAAAGTCTGGAGCAGCAGCTCCACACCCTGAGGAGTGCTGGCTGTTTGTACATCCCAACAATTCTGGGGACCAGGGGAGGTGTCTGCCTGCTCTGAAGGTGTTTACACTGCATTTCTAAATATTTAGTGCCACTGATGACATTAAAGACAACTCGTGCTCCTCAGTGATTTTGTTCACTTGTGGGACCAGCTCTTCTTTTGTAAGTAGGAATTTGATCCAGCAAAGGGCTGGGAGAGCCCTGAACAGCCAGGGATCCTCAGCAAACAACTCTGGTGACTCTCTTTAACTCATCTTAGCAAATTTCTGTTGGGAAATAATACCTTGTTTTGATTTCTCTGTAAGAAGCAGTTGCAAACCACATTTTTTCCCAGCACAGGCCGATCAGTTGAACCCCAGTGATCACTTCAACCCCAAACACCCACTCTGAGGCAGAAATCAGCACCAAAACTGAACTGACAGATGAGAAAGCAGCAAGTCCCAAGGGAAGCTTCCTGCCTTGGTCTGCTGGGATCAATTCCAGGCAGCTGTGCCAGGGCTGGACACCCATCCTCACTGGGAGCCAATATTTGGGTGCAGCAGCAGAGCAGAGCAGTGTTTGTCTGTCTCCCAGTGCTATCCATCACTGTGTTTACCATATTTTCCTTTTCTTTCCATAACTCCTGGCTTCACTCATGTCTGGGTGTTTTCTAACCAGCCTTGAGGTAATAAATCAAAGCTGTCAGCGTTGGAAGAAAATTAATGTGAGAAGTTGTTCCAAAGGCCACCAACCTTTTCCCTACTCCCTGTGTGCTGTGTTAATCCAGGATTCCTCAACAGCTTTCAAAGTTTTCCTATTTTCACAAAGTTTTGAGGCTCCAGATTTTATTTTTCTTTTTTTTTTTTTTCTTTTTAAGGGTGGCTTTGTACCTTTCAACAGCCCAAATTCCTGAAGTTTCTTCGGGTCTCAGAGAGAAATGAGGGTGTTCAGCACAGCTCCAAAGCTGACCCTGGGCTATCTCCAGCCAAGCCACAAGCAAAACCCAGACCCTGAGCTGGAACACGTCAAGGGCTGAATCTGGGTTGAACTTTTACAGAGGAAAAGGCCAAATAATTAGAAACCAATCCTGCTCCTGTGCCCTGTAGTGATGACGCTGGTTGAATTATTCATCGGGAGTTATTTATCCCAGGAATGTGGCTGGCATTTCTGCTGAATACATTACTTGCAAGTTTTGATTTCTGGTTTCATTACTCACCCTGCTCCAACCCCAACCTCCTCATTTCTGAAAGTCTCTTTTCCAAGGCTGAGAAAAGGAACACTTGGGACACAACCTTCAGCTGATGTGATCCAGCAAAACGCCTCCCTGGGAACGGGCAGCCTGGCAGCTCCAGCATTTCCCTGGAACTCTGGAAAAAGCAATGTTCTTACCCCATTCAGCTGCAGATGAACTCTGCAACCCCGGGCAAATCACTTTGTTCCCCCTCACCTCTGGCTGCACATTTATAAAATGGACAGAGTATTTCACTGTAAGATACTGTAAGGCCAGATATGTTAAATTGCCCAGTTACTATGGAAACTGGGAAAGCTCCTAATGCAGATGGATGAGTGCAGGAGCAGATGCACCTGACTGAAAAATCATGAGCAGTTGGGAACTTCATTAGGTAAAATCATGGTGTAATCAGGAGGATTGTGGGAGCCACCAAAAATTCCTTTAACAGAAAGTACCTGCTTATTAATCATTAAATTTGGCTCTGGGCAGACACTGAAGGTTTTCCCTTGAACATTTTCAAACTCTCACGTTGAATTGTTCTGTTGAAATTTCTTCTGAGATGTTAAAGTAGCAACTAAAATTCTGTCCTACCAAAGATCATTAAAACCAGAAGAGCAATTGCAAAATCAGCGCAGAAGTCTGAGGACTGAGACATATTGAGAAAGAAGTTTAATTCCAAAACGAAATATCTCGTGAGCCACTTAAAGAGAAAGTACCAAGCAACTGCTGGAGGCAACTGTGGCAGCTTTCCCTCCACTGAGAGACTGCTGTTTTAATTAAATATCCACAAAACATCACTGCTCCCTGCTTTTGGATCACAATTCAGCTGTCAGCTGCCCAGCTGGACATATAAAAGGTAGCTCAGAGCTTTTTCCAAGCAGAAATGGATCAAGGACTTCAACACCCAGGCCAGTGTGTGCCTGTTAATCCCTGCAGCAGAACCAGCAGAGAGAAGCCACTTGTTTCCTCTGCTAATGTCCTAAATAAACACTGGGTTTGCTTTCTTAGCCCTCAAAATTTGAGTGGGGAATTTGGTTTTCAAAAAGGTGTTTCAGATATGAAGGTTCCCTCCCTCCTTCAACACATCCAATTACAACTATTATTATTGTTATTATTGTTGTTATTATTATTATTATTGTTATTATTATTATTATTATTAGGGTTTTTTCTCTCTAACAGACTGGCCTAATGATGGGAGTTAATCCCACTGTAATTCCCCCACTGTGGTTTGAGCAAGGCAAACCCACCCACGTCCCAGTGCCAGCAGCAGCCAGGGAGCAGCCCCAACACTGGGAGGATTTTCCAGCTCACTGTGTGATTTGATCTCTATAAACCTCCCCTAACACCGACTGTAAATCATTCCCAACATTATTATCCACCTGTCTGGGAGCAGAGTGCAAGCATAAGGACAACCTGAGGATCCCAGGCTCCTTTCAGCACCCGGGGAAAGGAGCCTTGTGGGTGGGATTTGAGAAATTCAGCAATTCCACAGCTCCTGCAGAGGGACAGAGCTTCCCACTGGCTGCCCCCTGCACACTCCCCACTGATCTGGGGAGTTTATTCTCTTTATTTTCACTTCTAGCCCAAACTGGTGATGGCTGGAGTGTGGAGGTGCAGCTCCCAGTGGAGCAGGGAAGTGGTTTCAGAAGAAAATCCTGTGTTTTCCATGACTTGGTGAAAAGCCTCCCCCTGCAAAAGCCCTCCTGGAGCAGGAAATTCTGGGATAATGGCTCTAAGCTGAGAGAGGGCACTTTTAAATTAAATATTGGGATGAAATCCTTCCCTCTGAGGGTGGTGGGGGCCTGGCACAGCTTGCCAAGAGAAGCTGCCCCATCCCTGGAAGTGTCCCAGGCCAGGCTGGATGGGGCTTGGAGCCACTCAAGTCGCTGGCCATGGTATGAAGAGCTCATGAAAATGATAAACCAAAATTTTCTGTGTTTTTCAGCATAAAAATCAGTCAAATGAAAGCTCAGGCATGACAGTGAACCATCAGCAAACAGCTTATAATCAGGTTTTTTTTTCCCCTTTTTTGCACACACCTTCAAGAGTATTAGAGTTAAATAAAAATAGCAGAGCTCACCGAGTCCATTCAAATATCATTTATTTTAAGCCTCTGAATAATTTTCTGTAGGCTTCATCAATTCATACACTCACACATTAATTATCCAAACTGGTTGCCTAAATCCCAGCCAGTTCTTTGGCTCCAAGCCTATAGTTTTTCACATGTTCCTCATGTAAAAAGGAAGAAATGTATGAATGAGAAATTAACTCCTTTTGTACTGCTTTTAAACCAAAAATATATCAAGAAAAACCTGACTTTCAAACCCCTACACACTGCCTTTAATTATTTGCTGCAATTCTTTTTGTTGGAGCAGCCATATGAGAGAAGATTATTTTTTGACAAAACCAGAATTTTCTTGGGGTAAACATTCACAATTCCTTCCATTTCTATCCAAAGCTGGGGATAACTGACAAATCCTTTTCCCAAGGAGGCCAAATTCAATCCAAGCCCCTTTTGGGATGCCCTTCCAGTTGTCCCCTGTAGGATTAAGCTCTTTTTTGACCCAGAGAGCTAGAACTTGTTTCTAGTTCCATTCCTCTCTCAACAATGTCTGTCCTATTCTATAGCATTTCTAATTCAACATTTCTTATCTCAAAATTTACATACAGATGCACACTATGTGAGTCTTCAGTCAAGTTTTGAGAATTTTCTAAAAATCAATTTCTCACAGTCCCCTTGCCCGTCCTGTCCTGTTCTGCCAATTGATGGGGGAGATGTAAAAACCACAGACACCAATGGAAAGAATGGTCTTATTTTATTGTGAATACAAAGGTAACACAAAAATAAAATGATACATCCAATAAAACTGCTTGCTTGGCTTTAGCAACAAGCAAAAATAAGCAAGGTAATGCACCTAATCATTATTACAGGAGAGAAAGGATTGGACTGAGAAAGATCCATCACCAATTGTTTAAATATTTTACCATCATCCAGAGTCTGCAGTTTCTCAGCAGGGATCTGGAGAACCCTAGAAAATCCTACACAATGCCTCCACCTCTAGCTGGGGTCACCAAATTCACCCCAAAAGTGGCTCCAGCTTTTCAAGGCCCAAATCAGCAAGTCAGGCCTGGAGAGGAGTTGTTGTGTCTGCCCAAAATGGGAAAGCAGCAGCTCACACTGTGCATGGAGTTTAGAGTTCTGCACTAAAGAATTGCAGGATTACAAACTCATGGAAAAGAGAAAAGCTCAAACCCCAAGGCATCACCCCAGCCCTCCTTGCCATTCTCCCTGTGCCATTCCCACATCCTCAGCTGTGCCTCCCCAGGCACCACAGAACAAACCCCAGGGCCTAAAAAGCCTCTTCATTCTCTTGCAAAGCCTCAATGAGAGAAACTTCTCCAAATAAAAGCCAACATGAGCCCACAGATTTGAAAATAGGCCCAGAGCCATCTCCTGTTCTTTTCTTGCTTGCAATGCCTCTTGATTTTGACTGAAACAGCATCTAATCCCTGCAGTCAGCTTCAAATATCTGTGCCTATACACATAAATATAAATATTTAAATATTTTCCAATTCCAAGTAGCAGCTACTGAGGGAATATTTGCCTACACAGACCAATAAACTAATCCTGAGTGCCAGGTGTGCCATAATAAATTTCTCTCTGCTCTGAGTGGTTTTGATATTCTTGCTGCTATCAAATAGCTCACACATCCTTAAAACAAAACCGATTTGTTCCAGAAAAATCACACAACAGTTTTTATTCTTAGCATAAAAAGCATTGTATTCTTTATATCTCTGACTTCCCCAGGCCAAGCACTGCCACAAAAAAAAAAAAAAAAAAGAAAAAAAAAAAGTCCATGGCTGGGAATGGCTGAGTTCTGCTACAGCAGGTTCCAAAAGAAGGCAAATCCCTGTCTCACACACACATACTTACCAGGATTGGGGATTTATTTGTCCTAATCTAACCTGAATGGCTGTTTGTAATGTGAGTGAATATCTAAATAGATTATTACATGTAACAGCAACAGCTTTCTCCAAAAATCACCGGGATTATTCCAACCCTAGAAGGGAAGAAAGTAGAGAGGAGTGTTTGAGTAACGTGATCTGCCAAAACAGGACGGAAACTCTTTAACAGCACCTTGCCAGAAACAATGCAGGGCTGAGTCTGCTTTAAACAAGATGATTTTTCAGAATATTGTTACTGACTTTTTGTATAGTGTTAGTGAGGTTTGTGTACACTAATAAAAAATGAAAGCTGCTATTAAAAACAAATCAATGGGCTGGGCCTGGTTTTGATCACACCAGAGCTGGCCATTTGCATTGGTATTTGCAGCATCTGTTCCAATTAAGACTTGTTTTCTAGTTTAAAGATATTAGTGCAATCACTAGAGTTCTGTTGAGAACATGAATAGAGCATTGTTCTGGCAGAATGCAGTTAAACAGACTCCACAGACTCTATTAAACAGCTTTGCTGCCCAATTAGAATGGGAAGGAGTCAGGCAGACAGGGCTGCACTGGGTACCCTCTGTTCCACATGGATTTTTATGGATTCATAGTCAATGAAAAGGGCTAACGTGGAACATGTGTGAGGAAAGCATGGGCTGCAGGCTGGCTTGGGGCAGGCAAGTGGAGCTCCCAGCCCTTTATCTGGATTTAGTGGACACCAAATTTAATGATTGTGGCCACTGGGTGTAAAAACAATGCCCAGGGATGGCACTGTCTGCAGGAAGGGAAAATGGGTTAATGTGGGAATGATGCACCAGGGGCAGGAATCACTCCAAAGGCTGAGCAGGGAGGAGCCTCAAAAGCACAAAAAAAAAAAAGGCTTGGGGCAGGCAAGTGGAGCTCCCAGCCCTTTATCTGGATTTAGTGGACACCAAATTTAATGATTGTGGCCACTGGGTGTAAAAACAATGCCCAGGGATGGCACTGTCTGCAGGAAGGGAAAATGGGTTCATGTGGGAATGATGCACCAGGGGCAGGAATCACTCCAAAGGCTGAGCAAGGAGGAGCCTCAACCCCAAGAAATGAATCCATCATCACCTCAAACCACCCTGTGCTCCAGGGATGTGCCTTATCAGCAGCAGTCAAGAAGTCAGAGCTGAGTGAGGGCGATGCCATGGGCACTGCCCACAACATTTTGGCTTCAACTCCAACCCCACAGCTGCTTTCCCATCCACAGGAGTGCTGATCCACCCTGGTGTGCCAGCTCTGTGCCAGCAGGGATTCCCTCAGGGATCCTCTGGGTCAGAATTGCCCAAACCAGCAGGTTCTGGATGCCTGAGCCTCCTGAGCAGCTTTTAGGGGAAATGTTCCCTGTATCCCTGCTGCAGCTTCCTAAGGCATTCCACACCCCAGGCTGCATCCCAGCCCAGCTGCCCTGACTCCAGCTAATTAGCTCTTGGAGCTTTGATGGATGGATTGATTCCGCAGTTAAACAGAGATAAATTAACTGTCTGTCCAAACAGAGTTTGAGGGAGGAGGGAATTCTGATTAGAAAGTTATTTCATGCAGTGCTGCTCTTCCTTCTCAGCCAGTGCTGAAAACCTCTCACTTCCCTTGTGGGGGAAGCTCATGGAGCCAACCCAGACTGGAGGAGCTCCCCCAAAATTCTGCACACTCAGACCTGCAGAGCTCCCTGGAAATTCAACAAAATCAGACCTTCAGAATTCTCCCAAAATTCTGCACACTCAGACCTGCAGAGCTCCCAAGGAATTCAGGGTACTCAAACCTGCAGAACTCTCCTGGAATTCAGCAAAATCAGACCTGAGGAGCTCCCCCAAAATTCTGCACACTCAGACCTGCAGAGCTCTCCTGGCATTCAACAAAATCAGAACCTCAGAGATTCCTCCAAAATCAGCACTCTCAGACCTACAGAGTTCCTTGGGAATTCAGCAAATTCAGTCCTGCAGAGACCCCTGGGAATTCAGCAAAATCAGACCTGCAGAGCTCCCCAAAAATTCAGCACATCAGACCTGCAGAATTCCTCCAAAATTCTGCACACTCTGACCTGCAGAGCTCCCTGTGAATTCTGCACTCTCAGACCTGCAGAGTTCACCATGAATTCAGCAAATTCAGTCCTGCAGAGACCCCTGGGAATTCAGCAAAATCAGACCTGCAGAGCTCCCCAGGAATTCAGCACATCAGAACTTCAGAATTCCCCCAAAATTCAGCCCACCCAGACCTGCAGAGCTCCCCAGGAATTCAGAATTTGTTCATCAAACCCACAGGGGACACCCTTGGCTTGGGTTGTGCATTGGTAAAACCACTGATTCTGCACTGAGCTCTGCAGGTTGAAGAATTCACCTCTGGAATTTCATTTCCCCACACTTTCAGGAGCATCTGAAATGTGTTTTATTGTGAAACCCATCAAAACACCTAAAATTCAGCAAAAAGTTTGATTTTTCTCCACACTCTAAAGGACTTTTATGCTAAAATGTTGCTTTTTTGTCCTGAAATGAGAAATACCCAAACATGTTTTTAAAAGGTGCAATTATAGAACTAATGAAAAAATCTTTAACAAACTGTGATAAGGGCTTAGAGAAAGATGGGGTTTGTTAGAATTTAAGTACCTTAACGTGCAAACAGTTTAAAAAAACAAATGCAGCCATCACCTAAATATGTTAAACAAACAGGCATCGAGCAAGATGGATTGGAGATCATTTCATGTAAATATTAACTTTTAAAGCTTTCCAACTGACACAATTTAGCCAACAGAGAATGTCCCTTTACTTGCATCCTCGTACACTCAGCAGTCCTGGAAGGGAACCAGGAGGGGAAAAGAAACAAAAACAAGCAAATGCAAGGTGAAAAATAGAATTTAAGGTTTCTGCAGACGTGGCCAATGAAAACTGGCACAGGGTTGGACTTCCCTGGATGCCTCACCTCCTCAGAAAGGCTCTGGGAATGTTGGCCAAGTCCTAAACTGAGCCAACCCCGTTGTCTCTTCTCTGGAGTGTTAGAACACACGGCCCCAGAAAGCAGAGAAAAGTGCCTTGTTTCACATGAAAAAAACTTCAAAAAGATTGACAAAACTCAACAACTCCACAAGGCTTTCCCCCTAACTCCACAAGCCTTTTTATCCATCTTTTCTCCCTCAAACCTTTCCTCCACCATCTCAAATCCCTCAAATTTGTCCTCCACCAGGACAAATCCCTGACAGTTAAATTGTGATGCCTCTGCTCTGCAAATCACCCCCAGCTTTGCTCTGCACTCTGAAGGGAGAACACTCAGAGGGATCACAATGCCCCCCAAAAAGAGAAAAATTAGAAAAACAGGTAAAAATAAAGCATAAAAGGATCTCTCACCCTCAAAAAGCACATTTCTTTTTCTCTTTTTTTTTTTGTTTTTTTTCAACTTCAAGGACCTTAATGAGGCTTAGTCCCACCAAGGAGAACCAAGGGTATGAGATTTTTCTTCTCTGTTGAAGAGGCTTTAGATACATTAAAACTAATTACTGCTTGTTTTATGCTCCAGTAGGATGAGAAATTCCCTTGAAGCTGGGATGGGAATTAATGCCAGTGGGCAAATTTTTACTGTGTGAGAAGAAAGGAGCAGGCAGCATCCAGTGGAGAGCTCTCTCCACACATTTTTTGAGCAATCCCAGGGATGGTGACTCCAGCACTCCCCTGGGGAGGCTTTTCCAGTGTTTAACCACTCTTAAAGTGAAGGATTTTTTCCTACAATCCAACCTGAACCAAACTCAAGGCTGTTTTTCCTTGTCCCATCAGTACCTTGGGGAGCACAGACAGGGCTGAGCATCAGCCAGAGGGAATCACTTTCATTCCTAGGGAGCCTTGAAAGAGAGATTTTGGCTTTGCCAAGTATTTTCAAGGTCTGAATGCAAATTATTATTATTAATAGGATATTTTAGCCTGTCTGGGTAAACTGTGCAAACAGCAGTGACATTACCCAGGGCTTCTCAAGTTTGTGCACTTCAAGCAGATCACCTTTCTCTCTGTAAGCAAGGAACTCTGTCTTTATATCACATTTGGCCTTTTTTTTTGGTCTTTCCAAAGCTGTTTAGCCTTTTGTTATTATTTTAACTGTTTATTTCTTTAACAGCTCATTATTTTCAGTGGGCTCCTGTGTCTCATTACACACAGTTCAGCTTTAAGGGGAAATGTGTCCTTTATACAGGTTTATTCTGCCTAAAAACATAATCAGAAGTGTTTCCTCCTCTGATAGTCATCTCTGTAAAGACTGTTCTGTGCTTTATGTTGGATTCCTTTTGTAGGAAGTGTTTCACTTGCTTGAAGAGAACCAGAAAAAGTCACAAAAACCTCCAGAAGACATCCTTGATCTGTTCTGATTGAACCTATGGGCAAGAATTTTCAGTCAAGGCTGGTTTTGGGGGGAACAATATTATTATTTGCTTCTATTACTGCTGTTATTTCTACAGGACAGAAGAACTCAGATGAAGGGATGTGATTCCATCAGCTCCCTGACTGCAGGGGGTGGGGCAGGCTGGGACTCTGGGCTGCCATGGAGCACCTTGGGCACTTCAAAAAATCAGGAAAAAAGGGAGAAGATGCAAATAAAGCTGGGGAGAGGGGATCCTGGATTCTGCCTGACATTCTGCTTTCTTCCAGGTGCCCAAAGATGGGTGTCCCACCTGCACAGCCCCTCCAGTGTGTCACCCTGAGAGCAGCTCAGCACCCAGCACGTCTCCCAGCCAAGAACAGAATTTAAAAAACCTTCTGTCCCAGAGCTGCCAGCAGAGCCCAGGGAATGAGGGATCAAACCTGATTCCTTCATAAATAACTGGGATGAGACATCACTGAGGAGCAGCCCCGGGGTGAGGCCAGCACTGACCTAACAGGGGTGGGAGAGAGGATCCTTTCACAGGGAGGTTCAACCTTCACCCCCATCCTCTGGAGCCTGGTGACCTCACAGTGCACAGAAGTGTCCAGAATTCTGTCACCTCCTCTGCTCTGGGTTAGGGACACCCCTAAAGACCCCCCTAAAGCAAACTGGAAGCATCTCATCCTGCACTGAGGGTGTTTCTTTTCAGAAGTTCTCAAACCAAAATTCAGAGGATATTTTTCATTCAGTTCACTGGGACAAACCCCAGCACCTCAGGGTTTAGTTTGCTGCTGGAGACACTCAACTCAGGGTTTTGTTGGGGTAGGGCCTCACATCTGGGGTCTCTGAGCCAGATGTGCACCAGCAGGTACCAAATAATCCAGGAACTCCTATGAAGCTGAGGGTTTGAGGGCTTGAGAGGAGAAGATGCCTCTGCAGTGCTCTCACCTGCAGAAATAATATTTAGTGAGAATTGGGGTTCCATTTATCAAGGCCCTTGGACTGAGTGAAAGGCTGGGGGACAATTCCAATTTTAGGGTATTTCCAAGTTTAACAGCCCCTTAAATCCAGAATGTTTTTGGAGGGGAGGGTGGGATTTGCTTTACAAAAGAACAGCTTTTATTATTTAATGGGTGACAGCAACACAGACACTCTCAGAAGGCACAGGATTTTCACCACTCGTGTCTGTCCCCCTGCAGGGTCTCTGAGCATCCCCACAAAGCAGAGGTGTCCCCAGAGTCACAGCCAGTGTCACAGCATCATCAGTGATGAGTTCTTTGCCCTTCCCTGCTCCTCTTCCTTCCCAAACAGCACCCAAGCTGTGGGGTGCTTGGCCCTGAGTGAAACCCCAGCTCAGCCAAGGCACTCCTGCAAAAGCAAACTGGTTGAAAAAGAAAAACAGCCCTTAAAGAATTTGGGATGCTGATTTTCAGCCCAAACAAATTACAGGGAGAAAGAGGGGCTGGGGAGGGCACGAAGGAGAAAAAGAAGCCAAACTCTGGAACCACTGAATTACCCTCAATCCTCGGAGCGCGGCCAACGCAGCATACGAAGGATTGCCCAGACAGTTCCAAAAATGACACATCACCCTCTTCCTGCCTCACTCGTGGCAAACCCACAGCAACGAGCCCTTTTTTTTTTTTTTTTTTCTCCTTGTAATGCCCCAGCATTGCCATGAAAGCAGTGAAAGGAGCCAAAGCAAGAGGAGCTGAGGTGCTCGAACGTCGCGGTAGCGCCCCGTATTTAAACACCTCTCCCAACCCTCTGCTCCCAAACGTGATCCCAGCCAGAGCCAGCCCTTTGCCCAATGCCTGCTTTCAAAATACAAGCCTAGCAAAGGCTCTGACCTGTCAGCCCCACTAACCATGAATTTATTATTTTTTTTAATCTAGCCGAGCTCTGCGATACTCAGCCCCTCACAAAGGGGGTAAGTCTCTGCCTGGCGTTTTTTTGGAAGGAAAATGTGGCATGCACCTATTTTGTTTCATTCTGTGCCAGGACCTATAAAGTTACTGTGGGCTGCAGCTCCTGCCAAGTTCTAAAGGTGACAGGGCAATGGGCACCCAAAGGACGCTTCTATCAATGCCCTTTTATTTCCCTCTCTTTCCCCTTCCACCGAACCTTTTTTTTCTAATAGAATTACTCTTATCTGCAAGTGATTTAAACTCTAAGGTTTACAGAAGATTTAAAGAGTGCGAACACAGTTGGAATGTTTTAAACTAACAGTACAAGTTGCATTTTAAGAAAATAATTAACTCCCAGGGGAGGTGTGGTTCTTGGAGTAATGACAGATTCAAGGCTGGCTTTCCCTATATGGAGTTTCCAAATAATAAAATATCTTTGGTTCCCTACTGGTGTCAGATGAGAACCTGTTAGTGTGCTAGTTGCTGGTGGACTGTCATGGGTTTGCCGGGTTTTTTTTTGGTGTTTTTTTCTTTTTTCAGTGGGCCCATTAGTGTTTTAAAGACACAGTGCACAGTAGGTAACCTCCCGTGCAAAGCCGCAGCACAAAGCGTTGTAAATGCAGAGTTTGTGTATTTACAGCCTTTCCCCATCCCTTCTTCTGGCTTAAAAAATTTTTAAAAGACAATATTTTCTTCTTATTTTGCAGCCTTAATGTGTCTGTTCTTGCTGGGGACTTCTCAGAGCCACAGACAAGAACCAGCCCAATGTAAGTCTCAGTCTCCCTCCTGCCCGCTGGGAGGGGTGGCAGGGCACAGCCACCTGCCAGGGCACAAGAACAGATGCAAACCTTCCTATTTTTAAAAGCTGAGTGCTCACTGTTGGAGGAAAGCCTGCTAAGAAGATCCAACAATGAATAACTCCTACTCAGATAATTCAGCAGAGCCTCAGCCAGCAAAGATCTCATGTAGGACTCTGCCAGGAGCTGAGATGTTGGGCAGAACTAAAGTTGATTTTATTTTATCTGTGAATTGTCTGTGAATTTATTTGATCTGTGAATTTATCTTATTTTTGAACTGTGGCCACAATAATGGAAGGGAAATGCTGTGGCCTCTCAAGTTCCTGAAGGATGGCACAAAAGCTTAGAGAGAGAGGAGAATAATTTCACAAAAAGCAGAATGGTTGCAGGATGAAAAGAAGATTCTCTATGACTTGTGCACAGATCTTAAAACAATGCACATATTCACATTTTAGGAGAGACCTACAACATACACATGGTCCATACCTTCTCTTTGTAAAGTGTGAGTAACTTCATGGATAATTTACACATGAGATTCCCAACCTGAAATTTAAACCTGAAATTCCCAACTTGAAAATGAAACTATTTTCTGTGCTGTGAGCTACATCTTATCTCATTTGTATTCATGTCATTTATTTTGCCCAAAGAAAAAAAAAAAAAAAAACAAACCCAGGGAGTTATATTCATAATTTCATAACATTTTGTTAAAAAATTCATGAAACAACCACAGCAGTGTGTGTAACTCATGATGTAGATTAAAGGAGCCACCTGGACTGATGAGTCTCAGCCCCATCCCTGCTCCTCACAGCTCTCCTACTCAAGTTTAAGACTCCAGCACCACACAGGCACCAGCCTGTTCTCAGGAACACTCCCAGCCTCTCAGGGACAGCTCTTGCCACAAATTTAATTACTTGCAAAACCTTTGGTCATTAACACCCAGACTAAATTCTATTGCAGGTCACAGGCTATTAAAAAAATGAAGTGTCCATGCTCCCCAAACAATGATTTGTTTAACTGGAGCTTGGATTAAACCTGAAGCCACAACAGCACAGGAATCCCACTGCCAATGTCCTCAGCCTGTTCCAAAATCATCTGGGAACTTTGGGAGGGAATTATTTCTTCCTGAACCTTTCCTTGATGCTCCACAATTCCTTCTCCAAGGCCAGCTTGGGTCTGGAGCAACCCGGGGTAGTGGGAGGTGTCCCTGCCCGTGGCAAGGGGTGGAACAGATGAGCTTTAAGGCTCCTTCCAACCCAAACCAGCCCAGGACTCCATGATTCCAGGCTGTTTTCCATCCCTCAGGCCACTGAGTGTCTATCTGGATGGAAAAATGGGCCAAAATTTCTAAATCCCAGGAGGAAACAACGTGAGCCACGTGGCCATTGCTAATGATGGGCATCACAGAGCTCAGAGGACACCTCTGCCCCCTGAAAGTTTATTCACCACCCTGGCAGGAGGCTCCCCAGTGCTGGAACAGCTTTAGAAGCTCAGAACAAGCTCCATGGATGGAGGGAGGTGTTTGTCACCTCCCCTGAGGTGGCACAGGCTCCATCTGGGACACCCAGCCCTGCTGCTCCTCACTCAGCCCAGGTTCTCCTGGAATGGGGCTGGAGAGTGACACGTAACCAAATCCGAGTGTGTGTACTCACAGAGGCACAGCCCCTGCAGCAGGGATAGTTTATTGCTTTCATAATATTTTCCGGGTTTTGAAACACAAACCACATGTTTAATATTTTCTTTTTTTTTTTTTTTTCAAAATTTACACATTGCACTTGCTGAAGAGTTTTTATTTCAGCACCCACAGCCCCAGACCCTTCCCTGAAATGAGGAGAGGGAGGAGAAAGAGACTTCAAAACCTGCTGCCAGAGCTCTGGAACAGCCCAAAATCCCTGGGTGTGCTCCTCCCCTACCTTGATTTTACAGGGCAATAAAGAGGTAATTTGGATTATCTTGTCATCAAGGAAATCATTGACATCCAAACAAAGGAGAGAAGTCTGACAGCTTGGTGCACATGGAAGGGGAGAGAGCAAAGAGTCAGGAAATGCTCTCAGCCAAGTCCACCTGTGGTATAAAATCCTTAAAATTCCTTCAGTTCCACCACAAATCAGCTTGACCATGGGCAGAATAAGCCCCTCTTAGTGGGAGTAGTTAAGTACTTGAGTCAAGCCCTAAACTTTTGAATATTGTTCCAGAAGGCAATGGGAGGATTCCCAAATTTCTGAAGCTCTCCATTAAAAAATAAGGCAAGAATTTTTCCAAGTTGAGCTCTCCCTTGGACCATTCCTTCAGCAAAATTGAGTTTGCTGATGTTGTGGGTGTTGTAACAACAAAGGGATGATTGAGAATCATATCCTGGAAGTGGAGGCCAATTCCCTCATGTAAAATCCATGGGAATTAGACACACAAGTGCTTTGGAAAATCCTGGTAAGTAGCTGTGGCATCAGTAGGTTCCCTTTAAAATCAATCCCTCTCCACTTGAGTGGAAGGGGTGTGGAATCAAGCTGTGGATGTGCAAATGAGGGAAAAGCTCCAAAGCATCTCATGAACACCCACACAAACAGGATCCCTGCTTCAGAGTCCAAGGGGAACACAGATCATGGGGTAACATGGGGTGCTCCATGCAGGAACAGGCTGGGAATGCTCCTGAACACTTTGTGAGAGTCACTGAGCCCCTCCCTTTGCAGGTGTCAAACAAATCCCTAAAGGCAGCCACCTATTCATTGTAGAAAATGGTGACATTGGACATGCAATGGTCAATCAAAGGATCAGGGAGTTCACTCTGTTGGGACACATTTTAAAGAGCAGGAACTCTGTGTTCCGCAGGCACACACCATGCTCTGTGTTGCCTTCATTAGGACTCATTTTAATGGGATAAAAGGTTAAAAATACACATAAAACCCCCTCAAAGGGCCTATATTTGTGTGTCAGGGCCACTCCAACGTGGCACTTTCACAACCACCTCTCTTCACTCTCATTTCCTTGCAGGACAAAACGTAATTGGCGGCTTTGACTGAACTCCTGCCACGCTGCAGCATCCCCAAAACACCGCTGCTGTTGTCAGAGGCACTCTTGGATCCTGACAGATGAACAGCATCATCTAGGGGCCAGAGATCAGCACTGGGAATCTCACACACAGCCAGGAAACCCGGGGGATCTGCTCCTCAGCAGGCAGGGCACTCATCAAGGAGAGGCCACTGCTTTATTCCTGTTTAAAACAACACCCTGTGCAGCACCACAAAACCAAAATGCAGCTGGGCTGGTTTAGTGTTACAAATCATCTTTATTTTGGTGGGTTTCCAGCGAGGTGAAATCACCCTGGACCAAAGGAAGCAGGCCAGAGCTCTGTCCTCAGAGCTGGAGGGATGCACAACACCTTTTTCAGGTTGCAAAATCACAGTAACATCACTGAAATTGCTGAAAAAGCCTCAGGAGATGTGGCCAGGGTGAATATAAAACACCCAAATTGGAGTTGGCACATCCTGTGTGGCTCAGTCCCTGTGCCACCAACTTTGTCCCTCATGGGGACACCAAAATCCCTGAGCAAGGCCCAGTCTGGGCCTAAAGGCATCCACAGACATAAATATGACATAAATATAAATATGACATAAATATAAATATAATTTATATGTGGCCAGGGTGAGTATAAAACACCAAACTGGAGCTGGCACATCCTGTGTGGCTCAGTGCCTGTGCCACCAACTTTGTTCCTCAAGGGGACATTGAAATCATCGAGCAAGGCCCAGTCTGGGCCTAAAGGCATCCACAGACATAAATATGACATAAATATAAATATAAATTTAATTTATATGTGGCCAGGGTGAGCATAAGATACCCAAATTAGAGTTGGCACATCTTCTGCCCGCTCAGTCCTTGGGTCACCAACTTTGTCCCTCAAGGGGACACCAAAATCACCAAGCAAGGCCCAGTCTGGGCCTAAAGGCATCCACAGACATAAATATGACATAAATATAAATATGACATAAATATAAATATAATTTATATGTGGCCAGGGTGAGTATAAAACACCAAACTGGAGCTGGCACATCCTGTGTGGCTCAGTGCCTGTGCCACCAACTTTGTTCCTCAAGGGGACATTGAAATCATCGAGCAAGGCCCAGTCTGGGCCTAAAGGCATCCACAGACATAAATATGACATAAATATAAATATAAATATAATTTATATGTGGCCAGGGTGCATAAAACACCCAAATTGGAGCTGACACATCCTCTGTGGATCAGTCCCTGTGCCACCAACTTTGTTCCTCAAGGGGACATTGAAATCATCGAGCCCAGTCTGGGCCTAAAGACACCCACAGACATAAATATGACATAAATATAAATATAAATATAAATATAAATATAAATATAAATATAATTTATATGTGGCCAGGGTGAGTACAAGACATCCAAATTGAAGCTGGCACATCCTGTGCCTGTTCAATCCCTGTGCCACCAACTTTGTCCCTCATGGGGACACCAAAATCCCTGAGCAAGGCCCAGTCTGGGCCTAAAGGCATCCACAGACATAAATATTACATAAATATCAATATAATTTATATAAATATAAATATCAAGCACGGAAATCAGTACAAAAATTCCCCTCCTGGGGTCAGCAGGGCCCAAGGTGGCTCTAAATGAGGCACAGCAGGTTATGGCCACCAACAGCCACAATTCAGTGGCCCTTTGAAATCCTTGCCTCCTGCAAGCTGGAGTTGGACTCTCAAAGCAACAGGTTTCTGTAAAAAAGCAAAATACCCTTAAAAATTGTGATTTTGAACTACGTCGTGGCCAGAGAGGAGCGATGTTCAATGAAAATTGCAAAAATAAATAAAAGAACAAGCACATCTCTGGGGGAAAATTCCAGTTTCTTGCTCTTATACTCACACCCCATTCCCTGCCAAGGAATTTGGGCTCTCAGGAATTATGAGTGGAATAATCCCTGTGAGGCAGGGATGTCCTAAATAATGGCCAATTTTATTGTATGAAATTGTGATTTGGAGCTGAAATTCTCACCCTGAGACCAGGAACTTATGCAAACTTCTGCTGACAGGGATCCCATTGTCACAAGTGTGAATTGAGCCACTTGTCTGCCATCACCAATTTGAGATATTTTATGAGTGAGCGCTTTTATCACAATAACACGATGAAAAATGTGATTTCCTTGTCTTGTCACAGCAGGCACAAAGGATTTTTCTGGGTAGATGATCACACTTTTGGAGAACAAAAGCCTCTCAAACATGGTTAATTGACATGTCATGAAACGTGGTGTCCAAGAAGCGCAGAAACAGAACAAGCCAACGTCAAAAGTTACTTTTAGACTTAAAAATGAGCATTTTCTGTGAAGTGCTGTCATCTAGAAGCAAAAAAGGCAAGAAACCACACAAAGAAGGGACCTGGGCTCATGTAAAACCCATCCTAACTGTAAATGTTTTGCTAAACAGGGGGTTAACAGAAGGGAAGCTGCTAGAAAGTGACCCCCCAAAAAAAAAAAATTAAAAAAGGATGGGCAAACTTTGCCAAGGTTCTTCCTTTCAGATTCCCAGCCTGGCCATGGAGAGGCTGAAGGGGGCACTTGAGCAGCTCCAGACTACAAAGACACCCTGGGCACAAAGGAAACTGCACCAGAAGAGTGTTTAATGTCCCTAAAACCCACCCCAATAGAAAACAAATGAATGATGAAATAACAGAGGGCCCGACAGGCCCTGCTCCCAAACGTGGAGTTTGGGGCAATCCCTGGCTATTATTTTCACAATACCTTGCATTCATTACTTTATTTAAAAATGGTGTACTGTGTCTGGAAAACAGGAAGTAAGCCATAAATCTCTAGTTTAAAAGCCATCTGAAGCCTGTGGACCAGATATGTTCTCAATCAGTAGTCAGGCAGTAAATAAACATTTATATACAGCAACTGCTCTCAAGCAGCCTGACCTCCGGCTATTACAGGGCACATAAAGAGGAAATTTGTTTAGTCCCATAAAAGCCCAGGCAATATATCAATAGATTATTAAAAATGGAAACAAAGTAGGCTAATGGATTATATTGATTTTAATAAACATAAGTATATGGGATTCAAAGATAAGAGTCAGATATGACATCCTTCCAAGCTCACCTTTCGGGATGTCTCCTAAAATCAGCCAAACTACAGCTGTCAAGGATAGCAGGGGCTGCTATTTTTTGCTTTGCAAATCGACATATTTTTGGCTGAAGGACTTAAATTGGAGGGTTTGCATTTTTATTTCTGTTTGTGAACGATGAGTGCAGTCAAAAAATAAAACTTGCACATCTTTTAATGTCGTCACCATGCAAGAAAAAAAAATTCAAGCAATTGCAGGCTCTCCTCAGGCATCTTGGCTGGGAGTGCACAGATGCTGCTGGGCTGGGATTTTTAGGTTTTGCTACACTTTTGCTACAGCAAATATTGGTGCAGACACTGAAGGCAGAATTTCTGGAAGTTCAGGTAGCCCCGGCGTATCCCTCTGCTTTCTTCCAAGCCTGAAACTTGTCTTTCTGTTTTAAATAGTTGTTGTGTGCCCTGAACATGTGGCTGGTGGTCACAATCCCAATATTTGTCCACTGCTAGAGTCTCTTTTCTCTCCTCTCCTCTGTCTTGGGGAGATCCCTTCACTCCCCATGAGTTCATCATCGCTGTGAAAAACTAACTCTTGTTTTTAGCTTCAGGAGAAAGTTTGTGGGAGAGTCAAACTTTCCAGCCAGGAGTTCTCAGGGATGAGGGAACAGAGAGGAAAAACCAGGCCAGGGCAGATCAAATGGCATCAGTGACTGTGACACCACTGTCACAACTGGAGGGAGCTGCAAAGTCACTGAACAGTTCCCAACGTCAGAGGAGGGAAGCAGAATATTCTGGATGATAATCAGGAATTTAATTTACCTCAGCAACTCTTAAAACAACTTTTGGAGCTAAAGAATGGAACAATAGTCAAAAATCTAAGCTGGTTTTCCATTGGTTTTTCTCTTTGTTTTCCATCAGCAGCAAGGCCTAGGGGCACACCCCCCAATTCTTTACCTAAATTCACTCCCCTCAAAGATCCTATGAAGTAAATGAAGATCCCAATTATGAACTTCCTTAAAACTCGGACTAACTCAGCTGTAATCCCTGTGGAAGGTTAGGACATTTTCCTTATTTTTGGGTAAGAACCTGTGCTCTGTCTTTTATCCTACCAACCAAATGCTGCTTGAAAGCAAACGAGCTCAGGGCTGAGCTCAGACCCTCCTGAGTTTGGATACACCCCCAGAAACAACAAAAAATGGTTATAAGAAATTATTTATTGATAAATTATTTATTAAGAAAGTATTTATTATGTAAAAAAATGGAAAATGAAGGAACCTAATTAGCTCCTTTCACCAAATTGCCAGAGATGAGCAGGAAATTCTGATCCAAAGGACAGACCTGTCCTCCCCTGTGCATCACCTGCCTTTGGCAATACCTGAAAACCCTGAAGGAAGGTGCCTCATTCTTATCCTCCACACACTTTTAATTAAAACAAGCAAATCCTCAGGAAGGCTTTGGAGCACAGGTCTTTCAGGAACAGCTGAGGGAGCTGGGAAGGAGCTCAGCCTGGAGAAAAGGAGGCTCAGGGGGGACCTTGTGGCTCTGTAGAAGTCCCTGACGGGAGGGGACAGCCCCAGGTTGGGCTCTGCTCCCAGGGGACAGGGACAGGAGGAGAGGGAATGGCCTCAGGCTGGGCCAGGGGAGGCTCAGGTTGGATATTAGGACAGATTTTCTCATGGAAAGGGTTGTAAAGAATTGGCACAGCTGCCCAGAGCAGTGGTGCAGTCACCATCCCTGAAGTGTTCAAAAACATGTGGATGTGGCACCTGGGACATGGTTCTGTGGTGGCACTGGTTTGACAACTGGGCTTGATGATCTTACAGGTCTTTTCCAACCTTAATGATTCCATGATTCTATGATTCCTTTCCTTGCCAGAGGAGGGACTAAAAACAGGACCTAGAAAGGTCTGGGTTCCCTCCAGGCCAAATTTAGTGTAATATTTATTGGGGTGCTTTTTCTCATCACAAACCAAAGGCTGAACTCTTCATTTGGTGTCAAAGAAGAAATGACTAAACTTACACAAATTTCTCCCACCACTCATTAGCCCCCAACGGCAGAAATAACACCCTTGCCAAATCCCGAATCCACCACAAATTACCCTAATCTGCAATTATAAACTCCAGTGTTAATGAGGTTTGATTGCCCCTTCTTTGTGATGCCACCTCTAAATGCCACTTACATTTTACAGCACCTTGGGGTTAACAATCTGCCTGGGGACGATCGCTAAGAGAACTCAAATGGACTTTTTGCAACACCTTTGGTGATGGCAATTTGTTACCTGGAAACCAAACACATCCCCGAGGGCCTCACAGGGACCCACATCCCCTCCATCCTCCCACCCCGGATTTGGGACTCATACTGAACTTTATGCAGGAGAGCTCGGCTTTCTTCATTAAGGAGAGCAGCATCTACATTTTTCTGCTTGACCTTTAATCAGCTGTGTTTTGGGAAGTCTCTGAGAGGCCTAATTGTGGCATTTGTACCCTCCAGAGCAGCACCGAGGGCAATAAACAGCTTTTACAAGAGATTAAACGCCCAAGCAGAGCCAAAGCATTTAGATAACTGCAAAAGCCATTTATTGACACTGCTCTGGTGCCCAAACCCACCTGTCTCAGACAGAAAAAAGCAGCAAATCCCTCTCACAACCATTCCTTGTCTCACTTCCTAACAGTTCTCTCTGCTTTTGCCCCAGTTGTATTTCTTCTTCTTATATTGCTTCTTCTTCAGCAAATCCAGATAACTTTTTTTGAGTGGATTGCTTAAGAAATAAAAGCAAAGCTCTGAGGATGGCTGAGAAATGTTATTTTTCAAACAGTTGATTAAATTGCCGTAACATGGGAAATATCTGACCAAAATCAAAGCTGGATTTGTGCGTCCTTGCTCAGCAGCAGCACTGATCCAAACCATCAGAACAGACCTGGAATGTCCAAACCAAGAAGTGACAGCAATATTTGGGGTGCTGGGGGAGCCAATGAACCCAATTATCCATGGATCTGGGAAGCAGTGTTAAAAAAATTGGTGGGAAAACACGGAGAGAAGCTGCTGTAGAAAAGAGGGAATGAAAGAGCAGGAAAATCTGAAGTTTGATTTGATTTCTGTGTTTTGCCAGGCTGCACTCCCAGCAGTTGTGGGCAGCAGTTGGGGATCCCTCAGAACTCCACATTCCCTTGGGATCAGGGAAGTCTCTCAAAGAGATTCAGCACCTGCAGTGTCACACCCACAGAGGGTGTCCCTGCAAGATCTGGGTCCACTTCCTTTGGGTGTCATGAATCAAGTCTAAAACAGATGGAAAAACTGAATTTCCTCCTTCTCCTAAAAGCTCTAGAAAGAAAAAAATTGTGTTTTTCTTTTTTCTCCTTTTTTTTTCTCCTATATTACCTCCTCTTTTTTTTTTCCTTGCTTTTTCTTTTCCTTTTTTTTTTTTTT
>WBNO01014321.1:19537-38265 GCA_013400575.1 Peucedramus taeniatus | reverse complement strand
CTGCAGAAATTAACCCTGTCCTGGCCAGGAGGAAATGAAGTAATTCACCATTTTTCTTATAATCTCTGAAGTCATTGTAATCTTGAAAGAAAGCATGTAAAAAAGAAAATTAACTGTAGGTTTTTTGTTTATTTTTTTTTCTTTTTGTCTTTTTTTTTCAGACATAGCCTTTTAAAAAAGCCTATGTTGGAGACACTAGGGCCTTGTTGGAGTAGGGTGTGTGTCCTTTTTGAAATTGCTTCAGTGATGGACTTCAGCTACATTTGTATTAGAGTTTAAATGCTTTGCAGGATCAAAACTTGCAGGCGTAAACAAGGCTGGAATGGACATTTAGAGTAATTGCAATTCTATCTGTGACTGGACAGAAGATGTGCAGCAAAGGGGAAGGACACTTACCTTATAATATATGCGAAGTTTATTTCCATAAAGGCCTTGAAAAACTTTGAGGGCAAATTGTGTGGGAAGGATGACACTTTTGCTGTCAGTACCTGTAACATAATTAGAGTATCTGTAATCAATAGAGCATGTAGTTCATGTGACAGACTGTCCTGTGGGCAGATCCTCTGCTGCAGGAGCAAGTGTGGGCTAATGGAATAACTCTGGGAACTGCCCACAGGTTCCTTCTGGAAATTTTCTTTACAAGGACTGATTTCAGGTTTTTTTTTTTTTTTTTTTTTTTTTTTTTTTTTTTTTTTTTTTGGGGGGGNGCACAGCAGTTCCTGTAGGCGAAGCTAGGAAAGATGGGGAAGAATATCTGAAGAGGGTTGTGAACCTGAGTTCAGAAGGGGTGGTGAGAATCCCTTGCAGTGGCACTGGCCTGTTGGGAGCTTGTTGTTTATAGCTCTTGTTAGTTTTGTAAATCCATCCCAGAAGAAGAGTTGGTATTGCATAGGTGCTGGGTGCATGAAAAGGAATTTGTTTTCATTTCAGGAGTGTTCAACAATGACAACTGGAAGAGCTCTCAGTAGGAAGGAGTTTGTATTAGTCTTAGGGGCTAATTAGAGTATTTCATTCAGTTGGAAACGTGTTTCAGTGGGAAATGTTTATGGATGCCTGTTCTTTACAGCATATTTTAGGATATGACTGCTAGCTTTAGCTTTAAAAAGCAAGTGGAAAATCAAATGGAGTATGAGTTTCAAGTTAGCATTCCTGTTGTTGAAAAATGGTCATTATTTATTTTACAGTATCACAAAGGTACCTTCCTCCTGACAGCTCCATGGGTCTCCTTGTCTTTCAGAATTTAAGACTGCTTTGTGTGCTTTACAAAATGTGCTTTACATCTTTTGTGCAGTAAATACTTCTTTTTCTCTTAAAACATTTGTCAGGGATCTCAAAATTGGGTATTATTTCAGATAATTTTAGGCATTAAATACTGAAGTAGTATTAAGTGGTGGTACAAAAAGCAGTGTTAAAAATTTATTTTCAAAATTTTAGAATCCTTTAGGAGGGTTTAATTAAAAGTGTCATACAATTAGTAAAAATACATGTAAGTTTAACAATTGATTTTTTTATTATTTTTTCTCTTATAAAAGGAGAGCTGTGAGTTCTCTTGTATGGGGTAAATTTCACTCTGTTTGTATGTTAGCTTTGCTGCAAGTCAGGACTTGTACTATTCCTCTAGGTTGTCATAGAAACACAGCTAACTGACATCTCAACTCAGGCTGCTCATGGTTTAATTTGTGGGTTTTCAAGATTATTAAAATTTAACAAAAATTATTGATTTGCTTTTATTAAACTGGCTTGTGTTTACTTTAGAAGATCAAACTGCATAAAAGCTTTTCCTAGTAGAAAAATATCTTTAAAATTATTAAACCCTGATACTCTAAATAAGAGATCATCAAATACATTTAATATATCAGAGTCAGACTCTGATATATTAATCTGAAGCAGTAATCTTGAAATTTTGAAAATCATCTTTTTATTTCATTTTGTTTACAGTAAAGTGTCTCAACCTCATTTCAATTCACCTTTTAGCTTGACTTTTATTTAACATAGAAGATACCTGTCAAGAAAGCGTGAAATAGGTACATCATCATGCCTAATATTTGGGATTTTCATTTTATTTACTTACTTTGAAGCCTGGCAGAATGCTTTGGTGCACTGACTTTTGAAAGTATATTTTTTTGTATATGCATGTGCAGAAAAAATTACTTAGTTTTCACTCATAAATAAGACAGGCAGAACTTATTTACAGTAACTTTATCTAATGGTCCATGGATGAAGGATTTTATGCAAACTACTCCATAGACTAGAATTAACTTTTCATGTTGGTTGCACATTGGATGTCCTGGCCCCAGCAACATGTGGGATCTTATAAAAAAACCTAGATGACTGGAGTTCACTTTTTACTTTCATGAATTTATTCAATGATTGCCCATGCATTTCAAGTGTAATCTTTGTAAGCAATGTATAAAATGCAGTAATGCATTAATTGTTATAAAATGGACACATACTTCCTTACACCCTCCTTCCATCAAATGTATCCTTTTTACTTTGACTTCACCTCCTCCTTCTACCTTGTAGCCATTTATTAACAATCTGTAGGCATGAGGAATTTGACTGATTTATGTACAGACCTGTAATTCGACATTGTCATTCTGTCTAGTAACAACTTTGTTCAGTGTTAGATTTACCGAATAAAATTGTTTCTTAGTGGACATTTTGACACCCCACTTCATACTCCTACGTCATGCACTGCTGACATCCCTGTATTAATCTCATTTGTATTCTGTCATTAAACTCTCACGTAACATTTTAAAACAGACTCTCTTTGCAGCCTATTTCTATAAGCATGGGACTAAATATTGGGTGTTTTTTCATAGGTATATATGGCTTTTTTGTGTTTTGTATGAGGTTATGTACATTACCATATATGCACACATAGTAAATGGCTGCTACACTGTTTAACTTGGGAAAGACTGGCTTTAGTACTGCAAAAGCAATTTAAACAAATGTGTTTTATTAACCTGTTAACATGTCTCTTTTCCAAATTTATTTTTTGTATCATGTCTACAGGAAAGTGTTGCACAAATATAGTTCTGCTGTAGGCTGACACTGTGCATTCTTAGGAATTGGAAGGCAGTGGTTGGTGGGAAGTCACCTCTAACTAGAGCACTGCACTGGTGTATTCTGGTTGCTTAAGAATGAAAGATATGTTTTATGTGGGGAACACACTCATGTTGATATATTCGTTACAGTCAATAACAAGTGTAGGAGAATATCATTGCAGGTATACTGTTTCCTAGTGAGAACCAAGGGATATATAAGGGTGTGTGTATATCTGTGCATGTTTAAGATTAAGTGAGACTTACTGAAGCCTGTGGAATCTCTCTGGCAGTGTTCTTCTGCAGACCGTCTGTTACAGATAGATGCCTATGACCAAAGAGCTATTTTGCAGCTAGGATTTTCTTTTCCTAAGAGATAAGCATGTTGGGTCTTCTTTGAGCAATAAATTTGCTGCTTGTTTTTTTGGGTTTTGTTTGTTTGTTTGGGTTTTTTTAGCTTGGTTTCCTTTCTCTTCACTCTTTACCCCATGATCTTTCCTTGCATTTAAGTAGTGATTGGGTGATAATACCTAACATGCTTGAAAAGAGAGGAACACTTCAGTATTTTTCAGAAAAAGATCCTAACATGCAGAAGATAAAGGTGATTCATAGGAATATAAGGTGTCCAGATCCTTTTCCCAGAAAACATATTTATAGTATTTTTTTCACCATAAGCCCATTGGTGGATTTTATACAATTAATTTATTCCTAGTGGATTCTTCTTATTTTTGTTCACAGCATTTTGCCCCAATCCTTCCTACTGAGGTGCAACATCATGTAAAGGTTGTGAAGTTTCTTGTAACGTGCATGCTTCAGCTTTCAGTTCATTGTGGCTACAGTGGCACACTTTATTTTATCATCTTTCATGATCATATCCATCCTTTTTGTATTTTACTTCTAAATTGCAAATGACTAACTTTATGTAACAAAGTACACATGCACATTTTTTCCTGCTTTTTAGATATCAAGTAAGTGCCTCCTACAGCTAAATTGACATGCTGCTATACAGACTTTGCACTCAGAACTTTGGAGTATAAAGAAAAAACAGTAATAAAGAAGCATAGCCCAAACCCCTTCAGATGATTAAACTGTGAAAGTTTGGCTTTTGATTGTAATGGCTGTTGTGAAGAGATTGCAGTGATCCATCTTCGCCTGTTGCTGTGTGATAGTTTTGGGATATCTTTTAATTTGTTTTTATGTAAAATAAACTTCTAAGTATTTTTGTTATTTTTTCTCTCTTGCTCCCATTTCCTTACACTCCTAAAAATTTAGGAAGATGAGAGTGAAGAAGAACCTAAGCTCAAATATGAACGGCTTTCTAATGGAGTGACTGAAATTCTCCAGAAGGATGCAGCCAGCTGCATGACCGTGCATGAAAAGGTATTATGCGACTGTGGCTGAGATAGCACTTCTGCTCGGTTTTATATATTTGTCTGTGCTTATAATGCATCAATATATTTCTGTGTTGAAGTGATGCCAAATCCAGAGTTGCACTGCAAGGCAACAGTAACATAAACAAAATGCACCATTAACCTGTATTGAGAAATCCACATTTTCTCAGTGATAAAACAAGTAGTTCATATGGTTCAATTAACAGAAAATCTCTCAGAATCAATTCCCTTCTTGTTTGTATTAAGCATTTTTTTCAGTGAGAAACACATTTTCTTAATGAGGAAATGAGGTGAGAATTCAAGATGCAATGGTTTGTTATATGTTTACATAAGCTACTAGAAAAATGCTCACTCAGTTTTAATTATGAACAGTATTAAGAACTGCAATAAGAATACAGTCCTAACTTTTCTTTATTCAGAAAGGAAGTTGGTACAGTGTGCTTATTTGTAAGGTGTGCTTATTTGTACAGCCGTGTCAGTAAAGACCAACTTTTTCATGCCAGGAGCTTAGTATATATTTGGCTGTGAAAGACATGTTAATACGGTAGAAGAAATTAATTACTGTATTTTTTGTTTGCTTAGGTTTTACTTTTGGGGGAGGTTGTACTAACACTTCCCTGTCCCCCTTCCCTGATTCAGTATGTTAAAAACAAAGAGAGGAACTGCACGTTAGAGATTTTGATGTACCAGAGAATGATAGGGATAAAGTAATAGACAATGCAAAGTAAAGACATTTTAAGAAGAATTAATGTTTTGTTCTTAAAAGGAATAAACTTCATATGCTTCTTTAGTGACTTAAAAATTGCTTTTGTGTTTTATGAATTTTCTTCTCTTTTATACATACTGAAAAACATTTTAGAATATTGAGGCATTCTGAAGTGCATCTGAAAGTGTGAATTAATGATTTGTCAACTACTAGTATGTAAAACATAGTAGCTATTTTCTGAATGTATAATTTTTCATAGCGAGTAGTATCTCCTTAACAGTTATTGTTGAGGGATCTATCTTTATTATTTGGCTATATTTTTAGATTGACTTGTGCTGTGTTTCTTTTCCTCAGAGGACTGTTGCTATGGCTCGAGAGGCTCTTAAGATGAAGCTTGTATTTTAACTGTGTGAATGAAAACAATAAGTCTTTTAAAAATGTTTTTGACAACTTAGAATTACACAGATATTTGGAAAATTGGCGAGCATTTCCTCTTTGTCTGTGGCCTGTTTCTGTTACCTTTTATTCCTGCGTCTCAGGTAAATTTTGAAAGCCAAGAGTTTTAACAGGATTTTTCTATAAGGATATGCACAGATCCAGCTTTTACTATAGTGTTACAAAGCGTGACAATACAGAAAAACTGTTGAAGTATCCCAGCACTTACAGTTTTCCAGCAAACCAGATACACTACTTATGAGAAGAATCAATATTGTTAGAAGCCAGGTACTGCAGTCTTTTAGGAATAGGTCTCTTGCAACAGAGAGCTTAAAAATGAAGCTGGGTTATAGGTTTTGCAAGGGTATTTCTGTTTCATTCTGGTTGGTTTTTTGGGATTTTTTTCCCTGAAGGAACATGAAGAGCCCTGCTAAATGCTATCATTAGAAAAATTATACAGTAATATGTAAAATATTACTCTGAATAAGGCAGTTTAACTTTACTGGGAATCCTGAGATCTGGCTTCTGCATTCAGACTGATTTCCCCTCAGAATATTTTTTTTTCATTTTTGCTGCTAAAGCATCGTATTTTCACCAGGCTTGCTGTCTGCACTGGATGACTAATCGTCATGGCACCTGGTGCATTCAAGCAGGCCTGTGCAGTGGAATAGTCATACCTAGTTATGTCTGCACACCTGATGTTTTATTAACCAGTATTGATTTTTTTACCCGGGGGACTTTTTTCTTCCTGAAAAAAGGCAACCTTGCAGGAGTGAAAGGCATTGCAGGGAATGAATTTCTAATGAACTCCTTCTTTCCCTTTCTTGCCTCCTTTTAATGTAGCTTCATATTTTAAGTGCCTGAGCAGAAATTTCATTTTAAGCAAGTCCATTTTGATAAATCCTTTTAAACCTTGACTTTCTGTAAAGTTATTTTTTAAAGATTGTGCTGCCTGACTGACACGCTTAGCAGTGCCTGTAAATTTGAGCATTTCATTATAGGTTGCAATGAAGCATGCTCACATGCAGTGAAATACAGAGAATTGAGTAGCCTGGACTATTTCAGTAATGCTGAAAGTGGGAGGGTGGGGGCAAATAAAAGAAACCTCTGTCATAAATCAAGTAGTACTGAAATTCTATCTTTTCTGTTTAGGTGTAGTTCACATGGTTCAATTAACAGCAGATCTCTCGAAATCAATTTCCTTCTTGTTTGTATCAAAATAAGTTTGTGATAGTATGGATTTATGTCAAGATTTCTTTATTTTGCTACTATTTTTTGGAATGAAAGTCCTGAGATTTCCAAGGAAGTGTATTTGTCTTGGGAGTATTCTATTTAGGAATGTTACTATGTGAAGGAAAGCAAACCCAGCAGTTATCTGTGTGCTTAAATGCACTGTCACAGACCTTCCATAATTCAACTGTATTTTACCAGTGGCTTACAGTTGGCCTTTTGCTGTGTTTGAACGCTTTTTTTTTCTATTTTAATTATGAAGGAGAATTAAAAACAAAGCTCAAAGGAAACATTAGGATTGAAACAAAGCTGCAGAAAGGATCTAGGAACTATTTCAGATCTCTCTTGGTTCTTGCTCTCACGCTGCATTTTTAATTTGCTGCCACAGTCCATCAGCTGGTGTATACAGACTGCAGACGCACCATTAGTTGTCAGTGGATGAGGGTCCTCATGACTCATTCTGACAGCTAACTTGCACTATCACAGTAATTTCGGCTTCAAGCCCTGTTTTATTCTTTGGGTACAGTTAAAATAACCTTTCTCTATAGAATGTGGTGGGCTTTTTTCTTTTCCCCAGTATTGCTAATCCTGCAGTTTATTTAGCATTGTAGTATTTCTTGTGGTGTCTTTGTGTTTTTGTAATCAGTCTCTTTCTTTCACAGTTTTTGGCACTGGGAACACATTATGGCAAAGTTTATTTACTTGATGTCCAGGGGAACATCACACAGAAGTTTGATGTTGTAAGTATGACATTATTCAGAATCCATTTAAAGGGATGTAAAACTGCTGCAATGTACCAGTAAGTCAGTTAGCACTCTTGTTACACCTGCAACTACACTAATGCATTCCAGAACATAAAGAACAGTGCATAGTCCTTGCAAAAATAAGTTATGCTGGATGGTTTTTTGGTGAGCACATCTCTGTTTATATATAGTAAACTTCTTCATGGAACAGAAGAGGAAATACATATTTATGATTGCAAGTGGCTATTTTTGTGGCAAGTGGTTTTTCATAGCAGTGTAAGCACTAGCCATAGAAATCATCACAAGATGTAGATGTTTGCAAAGAGAATATACATTCTAAAGCTGACACAGCTGCATTGAAGGGGTCAAGTGTTTGTTTATATTTTTGAAAAATCTAATTAGGAATTATGCAAGGGAGTATGGCAGTATAAACTTAAGGCACAGCTCTTGAAGGAATTTTTAGATCTAATTTTAGTCAGATTGACAATGACCTTACTGGGGATTGATTAAAATCAAACTCATTATGTGCTTCTATTTCTTTTAGTTTTGTATGTTCGTCAGCCCTGCAGCTGAGAATGCTGACTGCATTCAGCAGGAAAGAAAAGCTTTTGGTGTCTCCCTTGCAGTTCTGATTACTTTACTTGCATGCTTGTTGGTAGAGTTTCTCTGTGAAGTAGGAGAAATTCTCTATTTGAGGCAGGTCAGATTAAATGTACCTGAATTATTCTCTTCCATTGCTGCAGTAGAAGACAGAGTCAGAGACTCACTCAAATGAAGTGGAGATTTTGTCTTGAGTCTGGCATTAACTGTCCTAAACTTGTATTCATTCCATTCAGTGTAAGGTACTTGGAAAATTTTAGTTGTAGAACAATCTTCTTCTGTTCACCACCAGTGCCTTGTTCTCTCAGACTGGTCCCAAGAGCTGAAATCCTCCTTTTGTAAAGACTTAGGGAACTGCCTAGGTGTAGAGCAAGGAGCAAGGGGACCTGTGTTTTTGTTTTGTTTTATAGACTTTACCTGCTAAAGTCTATAAAACAAAATCCCTGCATTCTCTTTATACCCACTCTCCAAAACTTGCTGTTTTTTTCTTTGCTTTTCTTTACTAAAAAGTCCTAGCAGTGCCTGCTGGGAGGGTGGTTTCTAATGAAGTTAGTGTTGGACTATAAAGTTATTTTCTGCTCAAAGATTTATTTTTCCAAACTTAGCTTGCTTCGGGATGATTTTTGTGCTGTGTCTCTTATAAAGATGGCAATTTCTTTTGAAACTATTGTTAGAGTACAAACAGCTTTTTGAGCTGGAGAATAGGAAAAAGGAATGTTTCTTGGATTCTATTCTTAATGTTTATATCTCTTTTTGTAATGTACATGTCTCCAGTGCAATATATTATATCATGGATTAGGTGGAAATGGTGCTTCTTTTTTCTTTTTTTCCCTCTTTTTTCTAGTTTGAAGAATGATTTTTCTCTAGCACCACTTGTCTTTAAAAGAAAAGTTTTTCGAGGAGCTACTAACTGTTGTAGAACAGAACAGGGTGCCTATGTGAGAAGAAAGCAGTTCCATGATGTACATGGCTGCTTAAGCTGAGAAGTTTTCTGAATTAATAATGTCAGCTGCTGAACCCTTAGACAGTTTATTCTGAACTGGCTGCTGTACACCAAAATATTTTCCTTCTAACCTGAACTTCTCAAGATGTTGGATTTCAGACTAGAGGCATCACTATCAAAAAATTCAGTAGGGGTCTTCCTTCAGTTCTCTCCTACTAATGTCTCTTTATTGTCTCTCCTGGGGATTTTGCATTAAAGTATTGTCATGTTATAAATCCCAAATAAAACCTAACCCTTTCTGGAAAAGAAAGGGAATTACTTCCTGAAGTCACACAGGGACAAAGCATTTCTTGTAAATGTGCTGGCAACGACTGTTTTCACTTGTGGGTTTTTTTTTTTTTTTGGTTGGTTGGTTGGTTTTTGTTTGTTTATTTGTTTGGTTTTTTTTCTCTGATCCAAAAAGAACAAATTCCTTCTCAGAATCTTTTTCATTGGTGTAATGGCATATACAACTCTATCTTGAAGTTGTTAGTAGGGGAAGTGCCTGTTGTTCTGGTTATTGGAAATTAGTATTGTATAGAATTTTTTCGGAGTAAAATAGCAGTATTACCACTGAAATATTTTGCTTGCAATAAACAGTGTACCTGGGGAGTGTCTTTTATGTATTTTTCTTTTTGAAAGGATCTTTTCAGCAGATGTTTTCTGTCTTGTGACATTGCAGAAATTAATAGTAAGGATAGCAATGTGATGCCCTTTGTGCAAAAGAAAACAGTTACATAATTCAAGGAAGTGTACTTCATTTGAGTCTTTATCTCTATTTTTCAGGGGGTTGTTTTGGTTTTGGGTTTTTTTAAAGAAAAGTTGGGACATAAAAAAATTATTATTTTTCTATACATCTGTTAAATGTGTAATTAGCAAAAACAAACTATATGTGGGAAATTTTAAAAGCTACTAAATCCAAACACTGTTAGTATGTAAAATAAACCAAAATTATGCAAGAGGCGGTTTTTTAATCCATTAAAAAAATTCATTTTAATGGCAAGTTTATATTAAATATACTTAGAAAACAACATTACTGCTCTTATAGTCCTCTTGATTTCTGTTTTTCTTTCCTAATTTCAGGAAGCCATGTTAAAAAAATATAAATGGGCTTGGAAATTAAAGAAATAAGAATTTTGCTTTTATAATAAATCCTTTATTTTCCATAATGACTTGCATTTGCAGCAAAATGAGGGAAGAAATTCACCAGTGTGTTGCATTATCTACAGAATGGCCAAATTTTGAATGGCAGCACTCCTTTTGAAGACCAAATGCATCTATCATTTTAATTTAAGCTAAAAACAGCTGTAAGAAACGCTAAACTATAAAGCTTGGCATCCCTAGAAGTTCTGCTATTGTAACACACTTTTTTGTTTATTGTTTAAAAAACCATTTAGGGCTGCACTTCTTGATGTCCATAGCAGCAAATCAATGTGGTTATCCTGGATTACAAATACTGTAGTGTCTACTCTACTTTGACCCATAAATACTCAGAGAGGCTTCTGTGAAATTCATGTAAAAAACTAAAAATTATTTTCAGAATAAAGTTTTACTCTCATCCAGCTCTTCAAGTATCTGATGCTGATTCTTATGCCAAGTGGACAACTAGTCTTTTCAGGCTTGCAGTTCCTCTTGTCAACAGCAGCAGAAATGTGTGCTTTGAAACTGTTGTAAGATATTTGTGGTTTGGGGGGAATTGAGACAGGAATTGGGAAGCTTTGGCCTTTTGTGTTGCTTGGTATCTCAGTGGTTGTGCTTGTGCACTTGTTATCCCTCTCTCCTCTTTGCCTAGCGTTTCTGTAGGTCTTGCCAGGGTGGCTTGTCTTTGACAATGTCAGCTGCCTAAGATTAACTGGTATGCATCCTCAATAATGTATGTTTGACAAACTGGTATTCTCTTGTATTAGGGTTCAGTGCATTGAATGAGATGAGATGTGTCAAATACACTGAAAATTATTACTAAAAGGCAACAAGAAGAGGGAAGAAAAGCCTGTTAATTCTACTGACAAAGGATGATGCAGGACTGATTCACAGCATGTTAACTCCAAATGTGTCTCCATCTTTCTTTCCTTCTTAGACTGTTTACAATTTATTCATATAATTACTGTCTGAACTGACATCATGTAGATTAAGGATTTGTAGGTATGAAGAAAGTTGTACAAACATGTTTAGTTATGTAACAAATAAATAAAAGCTTTCAAAGGGCAAGAAAACCTGTCCCCATTCTGGTCTTCTCATAAACATCAAGCTTAAAGCAGAAGTGGTAGGAAGTCTTGGATGGTGCCAGTGATAGTCTGTTAAAAGGGGAAAGATTGCCTATTTTATAAGTAACGAGGATTTAAATGTTTAATGCATTGAAGGTGTTTCAGTAGTGATGCATGAGTCTAGAAAATGATGTAAATACTGTTTTAAAGCTTCTCTTAATACAAAGAAATTGAAGTCCTTTTAGCATGCAACAGCTATTGCGAGCTATTCAAAACTGCTAGAGTTTCAGAAAGAAACCTCCTCACAGCATATCTTTTTACAATATATTTCTTTCCTTGCCTTGTGGGTTTTTTTCATGATTGTCTCACATTGTGTAGCACTAACTAAATAATTATCGTTTTTTTATTGGAGTGATAGTAATCCAAAACCACTATGTAATCTCTGCTACCTTGAAGGCTTGAAAGAGAGTTCCTTCTGTGGTGGTAATATTTCCCTTGGGTATATTGAAGTTAGAGCACTCACCAATCTCTGGAGCAGGACCTTGATTGAAGGTCAATGTGTGGCCCATTGGTTTTGCTGATAACTCAGAAGGTTGCAAAGAAAACATTAGAGGTTTCAGTTGACTTGTTGCCTCTTGGCAAGAGTGTAATTGTTAACAAGAAAAAAAAATTCTAACAAAGAAACAGCTGTTCTTAAGCATTAAGTGCTGCTGCTAGTAATGATACAAAACCTACTAACTGCTGTAGGAGATTAAGAAACATCTTTCAATGGGGAAGGTAACTTAGCTTTTCATTGTATAATGAAGTTGCTTTGAATGGAACTTTGAATGAGAGTTTGAGACTAAGATGATGTAAATGTCACTTACTTTGACCAGCTACTTAAAATTCCCTGTTTCTTACCTTTAACTACATCATTTTAGTTGTTAGTGTCAGACTATATAGGAAAACTTATGAAGTGAAGCAACAGAATTTAAAGATCTGGGTAGCTGTTTGTTAGGATTTACATGGTGTTACTGTGCCTGTTAAATTTGAAGCTGAAATCCTGTTTTGTTTACAAAACCAAGTGGGCTATTTTAAGTGATAGTTCCAAAAACCAAAATAAAAATTATGGTTTTGATAGAAGCAATTGTCTATGCAAGGGACAGGTTTTCTTCTCAACCCTGGGACCTCCCACCCAATTGGGTGTTGCATTTTTATGTCTTAAATGCTTTATGCCAACCACCAGCTCTTTCAAAAGGAAAAAATAAATGATACAAATGTCATCTTTTGAGATTTTTGACTTAAGTCTTGAGTGTCTACACCCAATTTAATATCACTTCTGCTTTTGTCTATCTGTCTTTTTATTTTAACTGCAAAGGATTTGGAAATCCAGAGGTTTTTACAGTAATTGTGGGAATAATTCAGGTGGCTTTTGAGTCTGGCTTTTTGGTATAAAGGCTTGGAAAGTATGTTTTATATGTTTATTCTGGTACTGAGCTTATTAGGTTGCTTGTGACATGAACTGCTTCCAATGGGAACTGTGGAGCTATTGAAGATTCAGAACTGTCTTAGGCAGGAATTGTGGTATACCTGTGGTATCTTACCTAGACTGGCAGAAATTGTGGTGTCACAACCATTATTCCATAGATCTAGAAAATTTTCTTGTCTGACAGAACTGAAATAAGAAAAAAACAACCTCTTGTATATGTTTTGCACATCGTCTTTGTACCATTGTATCTGACTTTCCTTTGAAAGGAGTATTGCTTAAATTTTTAGGTAACCAAAAAGATCAAAGGGATATGGAAGGTATTTGTTATTAATAGAAATGTTGCTTGGAATATGGATGAAATGTGGGAGTTCTAAACAATTTTAGAATCACTTAGGATTAATTTTTATAGCTCAAGACCGAAGCAAGTGTCACCGCTTCATTCGGTTCTTTCAAGCTTGTAGTTTCAATAACTGTTGCTTAGTGCAGAATAATGTAAAAAGTTTAACTGGAGGTATGAGTTCAGCTACAGAGAGTCTTGTATGGTACAGTCATTTATTTCTTGTATGTTGTTAGCTCTTGCAAGTCAGATATGTGCTTATACTGCAGCAAACAATAACATATATGCTGTCGATCTAATTAATTTCAGTTGAAGTATAAAGCCCATGTACTTTATCAGCTGATTCTGGAATAGCAATTGTTTCTGCCTTCTCTTTTGAACTCTTGACTAGCAACTAAGTTGCCCATGTACCTTCTTTGAGAAGGATTACAGCCCCATCTTTAGACCAAATGGTCCTTCTACAACTTCATTACCCTTCAAATGCCTATTGTTTTCCTCTTTTTTTTCTTTTTAACATAGAAGCATTGGAAGAAGTCTCCTTTTTTGTTCTCCAGTATCAATCACTTTACCTCAGACTGGGTATCCTGTTGTTTGTCAGTTGCACTTCATGACCAGCTTTAAATGTATTACATTTAAGGTACCTTAGCAGCCCTCTTTAGTGTCACTGATTTCAGTAGAAATCTGTTATGTCACCTTTTAATGAGGTAAGGGACTGTGATTGCTTACTGTTCTGTCACAAGCATCTAGACGTAGAAAATAGTTCACTTTCTCTTGACTTGGTAGGGTGCTATCATATTCTGCATGTTTTTAAAAAAAATTGAAGTATTGAATAATCTAGGGGGAAGATATTGTAAAAGGGGAGAATGCTAAACATTAAGGACATTACTACTGTAGTATTTAATACAGCATTGTTGATCAATGAAAGGGCAAAGTTTCCAATTTGTTTTCTTTTTTTCACCAGACCTTGTTGCCTCTTATTTCTATGGAGGATGAGAGGACCTTACTGTAATTCTGCTAAGTGAATTTACATATGTCACTTTCAAACAGTTTTGAACAAAATTATTTGTGACATTATTAAGATACATCAAAATAATCTAAACAGTTTTTTTTTCCTTTTAACTCTTTCACCATCCAAGTGTGGTACTATTTTCTGTTTGAATGTGTATCACATCTCATGACTATTTAGAAAGTGGACCACTGTGCCAAATTGCTCTAGAGTTTTATTGGCACCAATGAAACAGCTAGTTTCAGGTAGCACTAATTAAGTGTTTTCATAGAAGACTGGTAATTCAGATGTGCATTTTCTAAAACCTAATAACACTAAAAGCATAGGGAGGATTTGGAGAGGTTTGATTATAAGAAGCTAGTGTATTGCTGATTCCTAGGGCTGTTTTCCTTTCAAATGGGGTATTATACCTGGATAGCATTTTTTGTCCATAGGGAATGCAGGCACTTATGTGCATATATAGAATAATAGTAGTTTGCCTGTCAGAATTATTAAGAGTTCAGGCATTAATAAAATATTATTTACATTAGAAAATGTTTTCCTAGTTAGAAAGACTGAATTCTGCAGGACAATGTTTTTTATACAAGTTGACATTAATGATAGAGCTACAGCCTTTTGTTTCCATTAACAATAAAAATACAGCACTGTTAAAAATAGATAATGACATAACAGGGGCATAATATGATGAGCAAAACATGAAGGCAAAACCAAGTAGTTTTTTCTATGGGGAAGATATTACTGATAATGAATTTAAAAATTCTAATAAAGATTTCTTTCTGAAGGATGAGACTTATTTGTTTTAAAAGACATGCCAGTGTGTATAGTACTTTACTGCACTTGTGATGCAATATTAAACATATACAGTCCAGATTTGACCAGTGTCTGGTGTTAATACCCTCAGAATGGCTGCTGATAAAAATATCTACTGTCAAGTGACCATGTCCACTGTGATGCTGTTGAAGAAGTTAGTTTCACTCAGTGTCCTCTGACACAGAAAAATAAAGAGGTATAAGAAATGTCAGAAATTGGTATTTTGGTGTTGGAAGGTTCACCACTGTAATCCTAAACTGGCTGCTAATTGAAGTCTAGTTGTTGAAAGTCTTGGCAGTTTTATGGATAGGAGCTTTGAAATGTGAGCAGTATAAAGATGGAGTAAATGAATCTGTTTGTTTTTTTGATCTACTTTAAATAAAGTTTATGATGTGCAATCAAATGTACACTTCACTGGTATTGAAATAGAGCCTCTTTGTATGTAAATGCATTGAGGAACTTACACAGGACCAATTAATCTTCATATTTAGCTTTCCCTATCGTACTGTCACAATGAGGATATGGCATACAATATACTTCTTACAGTAAATTACAGTGCACTTCATAATACACAGTTTCTACTTGTGTGAGTACTCTCTATCTCCCTCCATCTTCTGGGTTTGCATATGTTTTTAGGATCCTGACAAGAATCAGACACCCAGTATTGACTGAGTATCTCTGATGGACTTGTGAGACTTTGCCAGATGTTTCTAATTGCAAATAAAGAAAGTTCCAGAGTTGGTGTCCAAAGAGAAAACAATGCTTTCAGTAATCAGAAAATGTGTTTATTATTGCATGTATTTTTGACTTATGCCAATCTGTATCAGTGTTGGTAACTGAAAATTTACATGGAAAATGATACTATAGGTGTAGGTGTTGGCTGTCCTTGAGCATTGATAACCCAGTGTAATATTTAACTATGCCAGGAATATGACTACTTATGTTGTTTTCAGCAAGGAAAGGGAATTCGTTTCCTTAAAATATTTCTGCATCTTTCTGATTCCATCAGTGGAGATCTTTTCACTGATTTCAGTAGCCACTGGGTTAGATCATTGCCCGTAGCAGAGTGGTTGGCAAGCTAAAATAACTGGAAAAAGTACTTACTGAAGTTTTCCATTGCAGGAGCTTACAGAAGAAAAGAGAACTGTGAAGAATAGCCATGTGTGGAATGTGTGGAGAAACAGGGTTTCCAGGTTCCATGGGGTGATGTCCTCTATCTTGTGTTAGGTCAAAGAGTGGGATGAGCATTAAGCATCAAGGTTCAGAAAACCTTCCTGGAAATTATGTTGGCACAACAGTGCATGAGCTCTGAGCAGAATAGTCAACAGCCCCCTTGCTTCTTCAAAAGTTGTTTGGTGGAAGCACCAATAAAATAATCTCTAAAAAGAAAACCTCTCCTGACAAGGGCTTTCACTGTATGACCTGCTTGGCGTTTTTCGTTAGTCACATTTCTGAAATGTGGCTTATCAAGAAATGGAGTAAAAATCTCATATTTTCCACTTCAAGGATGGAATTCCACAAAATTCTGTTAAATACATTAATGACAGTGGTGGTGGTATTCTGTTAGAAACAAGCAATTAAAGTGCCCCTGAAGTTACATCCTCAGAGTTTTAGATATGTTTTGGGGACTGTTCTTCAAAGCCCATTTTAATAATTCAGTGTCCTCTACTGAAAATTTATATTTAAAGATGAATTCTCAGAAGTTCATTGTGTTTGGCAAACTGTTTTGCAAAGAAAGCAGTTACAGAAATTGGTGAGGTGAACCTCCACATTGCCTGGAATAGTCTTTCTCCCCAGGGGGTATTGGGTTTTCCAAGGAAGGTATATCTATCACCAGCAGACTTTCCTCAGCCCTCCCCCTGTACTTCAGCCTTCCCCATGGTTGTGTGATTGGAAATATTGCTTCATATTCTCAGATGGCTTTAATACACAGATGGCAACAAAGAAGTAGGGGAAGGCTTAGAGCATAACATTTTGAAGAGCCCTACAGTTATACAGAGGATGGCAAAGGGGACATGGTGGGAGAAGGAAATGGGAGTAGTTTGCTTACTTTGGCACAGAGTTGCCAGGAGGATATCTCCTTACACAGCAGTGTTTTAACGGAAAAGAGATTTTTCTGTGGATCCATCAGGAATTAGCTAACAGTTCGATTCTGCTAGTAAGTAGTCTAGGCTTTCAGTATAGATTTGGTTTTGGTAATAGTTCCATCATTCCTAAACAAGCATTCTGATTATGTAGTAACTACTAGAGATTTAGGGAGATTCCTTGTTAATATTTTTTTTCCCCTTAGATTTTTTTTTCTAGTCCCTTCAGTTGACATACAAGGTTAAGGGATTCACTGACGTGGAAAATATTGAAGTCACTGTAGACTTTTTGTTCTTTCTCACTGTCTTAGACTATATATGAGAGACTTCTTGTCCTCATATTCCCTTAGTTTTAGACAAGCTTTTGAGATCTTTGTTTTTTGTAGCTAAGGTCTGCCTTCCTGCAGACAAGATAAAAGTTAATGTAGTTATTGTTCTGTGTCCCAGCCCTTGTCACTCTCCCGAGCCTTCCTCCTTCCTTTTTCTTCTAACCACCATAATCTCCCATTTTTCATTTGGAGAATGACAGATTCAAGAGTGTTATAGGAAATGCGATGGAGCAAGAGTTCTCACTTACCAGAATTTCGCTGCTAATATTGTTGAACTAAACCTCTTTTGTGTGGATATTAGTAAATTTTCAGCAAATGAAACTTTAGGTGTTGTGAATATAGAGTATGCTACTTCGTTGCAGAGAGTGGTGAACATCTTTTTCTTTAACTCCTACAGCTACATTTTCAATTGAGATCTTTGTGTTATTGTGCTTTGTTTCTCAGCTATGTGTAAATACATAAGGTGTGTGTGTACTTCTATCATTTTATGGGTAGATCATGGTACAGCATCAGAACTTGGGTTTTGAGTTGCTTTTGCCTGTATTGTATCAATGAAATTCTACAAATAAGCAAAATACATGTGAGTCAGTGCAACTCCGCAGCATTTGGGGCAAGAAAAGTGCATGGGTTCAGTTTCTTTTTAAAGACAGTTCCTCAGTTCAAGAGATCTCTGGGTATGAGTGAAGTCAAAGCACTTCACTCCCACAGATGGGACACACAGCATACAATACAGTTGTGCTTAGCTGTTGCTGAGGATTTGAGGTGCTTCTCAAAGCAAGTTCCTCATCCTACATAGAGCAAGGTTTGTATTTTGTGAGAGTCTTAGCTTAGTTATGACAATAACTGAGGGGATTTCTGTTTGCAAATCAGTATTTTACACTTGGATACCTCTGCCATGGTGGAACTAATACAAACGTAATAATGGTAGTCCATACTCCAGCAGGCTAACGTATAAAACCATGGGTTGATTGATCATACTGCCGTACACTGGAGCTTTACATACTTGTTTGTGTGAATGGCATGCAGATGAAACATGAATAAATGAAAAGTAGGCACATTTAGGAGACAGTTTTTTTATTACAATGCAACTGTGTACATACAATTTGCCGTATGGAGAACAGCTACATAATCATTATGCAGATCCAGACTGATATTCATGTAGTAAAAAAGACCCTTAGGTGTTTTTTTTCTTTTGGTATATATGTGTGTGTGTATGCATGGTATCCCGTCCCCCTGAGGGAAACTGCAAGGAGTTCTTTTAGAAATGGATGGTCAGGAAATAAATTAAGCCAAACGAGGCAAACGTTGTATCTGAGAACTGCTTATTGGTGATGCACAAAAAAACAAAAAAACAAAAAA
>WBNO01014321.1:0-19516 GCA_013400575.1 Peucedramus taeniatus | reverse complement strand
AAAAAAAAAAAAAAAAAAAAAAAAAAAAAAAGAGGAGTTGCCCAAACGAAAGAGGGGGAAAGAAAATGTTAAAAGAGTGGGGAAAAGAAGGAAGGCAAATGGAAAAGGACTGGGGAAGAGGGGAGAGAGAGGGAGAGGAGAAGGAAAAGAGGGCATTGCCACCTGCGAGTCAGGGGGAAGTGCCGCCGGTGTCCAGAGGACGGTGCACGCTGCCTGCCGGTGGACGGGCTGGCTCTTTACGAGCCTGCGGGACTCTCGAAGAGGCACGGCTTCATAGGCGCGGCTCTCGCGACGACGGCACCAGACACGCTGAGTAGGCGCTCCGACCGGAGGTCCAGGACCCTGGACAGGTTCGGGGTGAGCATTGCAGTGCGGGGCTCGATCAGAGCAGCCGGGTTGAACGCAAGTAGCTCAGGCAAGTATGCGCGGGCGAAGCAGCACGGCGATCGTCAGGGACGCGGGTAGGCAGGACAGGTGCGAGGGCGAGCAAGAGCCAGCGAGGGCGGGAGAGCCAAAAGGCAGGCTGGGGCCAGGGCAAAGGAGGGAGCGAGCAAGTCAGCAAGGGCACAGCAGCCAGCAGGAGTGAGCCCCTTGGCAGGCTGAAGCCAAAGGTAAAAAGTAAGTCTCAAAAACATCTAGCCAAAAGACAAGTCCCCAGAAAGACACAAAATGCATAACACCCGAAAGCCCCCCAAAACAAAAGGAGCATAGACTCCAAAGCCCCCCGCAGCTTGTGGTGCAGTTACTTTTTATGCTCTCTGGCTCCTCCCAAAGTCTGCCTGCCGGCAGGAGGCCATTGGCCCAGTCCAACCTTCCATGGCAATCCATTGCTGGAGACCTTTCATTGTCTGATTGGAGAAGCCTCTCTGGGGAGTTCGGTGTCTCCTACCTACTGTCCCATGGCAGGAGTGAAATTCCATGTTGCCAGGTGAGGTCCTCCCAGAGACAAGGCTTCTTCAAGTTGCCTCCTGCACGTGGTAGATGTGCAGCCCCTCCCCCATGTGCCTCTGGCAATCAGTGTTGGGACAAATCAAAGCTAAATTGCCTTCTCATACACAGATAAATAATTATGTTTAAATTAATTTAGGAAAAGCTTATGAAAATTCTTTAAAAAGAGTGGATGAAAGCACTGATTAAGGTGGTTTTAGAAGTGATGGGAACCTCTTGAAGTAAAACAAGCTTTGCTGTAAGTATGATTGAACACTGCTTTGCTTTTCACACTCCTAATGTGCATCTGGTTTGCCTGCAAACCATGGCTAAAAGGCATGAAGTCACTGACAGCTATTAAAATGTTTAGATTCCTAGCTTGTAAATATTGCATTTCTCACAGAATTGGAGTGAAATCTAGTTGTATGTTTCATGTTCATCCACTTCATATCTATTGGGATGCAGCATTTGTGAGAGAATCAATTATCCATTTGTTAGTCGGGGGAGCTTTACAAATTATACATTAGCAGATTGATTTCTCAGGTTCACCATTGGGGGACTGATTGTATAAGGTGGTTGATGATGAGTGTCAGGGGAGAAGGAGTTGCCACAATGAACACAATTAAAAGAAGCTTTCTGAGTGGCCATGAATTTACTCCTAATTGAAGAGCTGACTTAATCCATAGTAAGAGCATTTATTTCAAGCATTTTACATTAGGTAATTGATTATCACATGAAGTACATTTGCTGCTAGATATTTGATTTTCCTTTCCTTTAAATTTAGGATTTTGCAAAAGTCTGCATTTAGATCTTTATGTGCAGGGTGTCTGCTAGCTTTCTCTCCTGCTACCTAAACTTCTATTTCGTCCATTAAGGTAACATTTTTTTTGTTCTATGGTGTCAGCTTGACATTATTGATTTTGAACAGTCAAACTTACTTATGTTGTCCAGAATTCCAAACATGTCTCCATCAGAAGGAAAACTGCAGCTAATGGAAATTCTGAAGGTATTTCTTCCTTCTTTGCTGGTACTTCAACAATGTATGAAATTCTGAAGCTGTTCCCAGGTAAATCATTTAAGTGTATTTCCATTCCTAACAGGATCCACCTTATTGCCAGATTTGAATTATGTTGCTTGAGAAAATAAATGTGTATTGTTATCACCTATACAGTACTGGAAGTATCATTCTTATCACAAAGTAGTCATGTATTTTTACTTGATTGGCCTCATGCTGGGGGTCTTGATTAGGTAAAAAAAGATTACCCAATGTAGTGGTAATAAAATAATAAATAGTACTTTTTCAACATTTTCTATAGAGGTGCCTCTGGTTTTATGACATGAGGTTTAAGATTAGATCATCTCTATTATGTGTTCTAAATTTTAGATTCTGTTACGTGTTACAGGTTTTTCCAACACCCATTTGAAATACCTTTACAACAGGCAAGTGACCAAACCCCAGTGCGTATCATGGTTCCAACTGTATTTAATAATCAGTCCTTCAGATTATGATTAGTGACTACTTTTGTCTTCTCTAACCTTGAGTGATTATTCATCTTTTGTAGACATGTAAAGGTAGATTGTGCAGGAGGGGCATTTATTCCTTTACTGTAAAATTTAAGGTCTATTTTTTTTTGTCAGACAAATAAACTCATCAGTGGGTTAGCTGGACAAAGCTTTAAAAAGAAACCACAAGGGAAAGGCAGTTGTAACTTCATACCTGAGTTTATAACATTTAATAAAAACCAAAAAATAAAAGCAAGGTGGGAGGGGGTGACCCACAATATTATTTGTGTTCCTCCTTTCTAAAATATCAAAATTATTCACAGGGTATTGGATGCAATTAAATGCAATTAATTTTGATGCAATAAATTTAATTCATTTAATGCAATTAAATTTGAAATAGTATGTAGCTTTGCTGACTGCCACAGAAGTCTATTTAAACAAATGATGGTTATGAAAGGAAGAATTGGAGCTGATTCTGGAAGAAGCACTTTGGTTTAAATAATATATGTACCAATTTTATCTGTGGTCTTTTCTTTCTGATTTCTTGGATAAGTTGAAATCTTAATTCTGAAATGGCTTTCCAGTGGAACATAGTTCTGGGAATCATAGGCTTGACTGTTATTTAACTCTGAACAAGAAGAGTCTGGCATTAGAGTTCTTCCTCAAACTTTATTTTAAAATGCATGTAATATTCAGTCTGGACTATCATGATCTATCATCACTTTCTGAGCTCCACAGAAACTTGTAAAGTCAGCGAACAGGCTAATAGTCAATGTGCTAGTTTGACTACTAGAGTCAAACTTTATTGACTAATTTTTCTACAAATTCTGTACTTGAGTACAGAATAAAATCTACTCAGTGTTTGCTTTGCCTTGTGTATGTCATTTGCTGTCTAAACTTAGCTGGAGGTTTGTGTAAATGAGCAGGTGTCTTTTAGTTGAATTTAGTTGTTTTCCCTGATTGTCATCTGTGTATGGTGCAGACAAAAAGGAAAAAATAATAGGAGAAAGAAAACGTTAATAGCAACTGATGGAGATGTTAGGCATGCAGAAGGCTTGTAACAAATTGCTGCTTATAATATATATGCTGTTATGAAATACTGTATCATCGAATTTCTGTTTAGAAATAGAACAAGTCTGGAAGTACTGTATGCTATTTTGAATGTGGGAAAAATGCAAGTACTCTGGAATCACCCTTTTTTTTCCACTGACAACATTCTAGAATCTTAAAATCACAGAAGTTTTAAGTGGTTAGAATGTAAAGATTATATAGTCCTAATCTCCCCTGCCATGGGCAGGGACATCTTCCCCTAGACAAAGTTTCTCAAGGCCTTATTCAGCCTGGCTTTGAACAGTATCAGGGTTGGGATATCCACAGTCTCTCTGGGCAACCTGTTCAGTATCTCACCACGCTCACAGTATATAATTTCTTCAAAATGTCTAACCTAAATTTCCTCTTTTTCATTTGTACTCATTACTTCTTGTCCTATCATTACAGTTCCTGATGAAGAGTCCCTCTCAAAACTTTCCTGTTGGTCCCTTTCAGGTACTGGAAGTTGGCCATGAGGTCTCCATGCCACCTTCTTTTCTCCAGGCTGAGCAGCTTCAGGTTTCTCAGCCTGTCTTCGTAAAGGAGGTACTTCAGTCCTCTTACAAACTTCATGACCCTCCTCTGGACTTGCTACAACAGTTTCATGTTCTCCTGATGTTGGAGACACCAGAACTGAATGCAGCACTCCAGTTGGGATCTCACATGAGTAGAGTAGAGGGGCAGAATCACCTCCTTTGACCTGCTGGCCACATTCCTTGTGATGCAGCCCAGGGCCTGACTGGCTTTCTGAGCTGTGAGCGCACAGCTGGCTCATGTGAAGTTTTTCATCATCTGTCACCCCCAAGTCTTTCTTAGCAGAGCTGCTCTCAATCACTTCTCTGCCCAGCCCATTGGTGTGTCTGGAATTGCAGTGACCCAGGTGTAGTGTCGGTGATGAAGAGAGACAGGGACTCCGTGAAATGGTCAAAGAATCCAAATTTATTGTGAAGTACAACAGCTTATATACTTATTCTCAGAAGACTAGTGTTGTTTTGCTAACAGGATTGGGTTAATCATCACATAAACAAACTTATGCATTTTACAACATGTCTTGCATTTTACATCTCTTGCTTGCAGAGTTTGATGTAATTTTCTTTTTCCGGTAAGTCCATCTGATTTAATCTTCTTGCAATCTTGATTTAATCCTCAAAGTTCTGTTTGCTATTGCCAAGGCATCCTGTTATCAAATCTCTTATACGAACTAGGTCCAAAATCCATCATCTCTTGTGTGTTCCAATAGTGTAGGACCTTGCACTTTGCTTTGTTGAACTTCATGAGGTTTGCTTCAGCCCACGTCTGTCAAGGTCCCTCTGGATGCCATTATCCCTTCCCTCCATTCTGTCAACTTCACCACATAGTCTGGCGTCATCAGTGAACTTTCTGAGGGTGCACTTGGTCCTACTGGCCACGTCACCAGCAAAGATGTTGGACAGTATCAGGCCCAGTGTGGACCCCTGAGGGACACCACTCATCACTGGTCTCCATGTGGACAGTGAGCCGTTGACCAAAACTCTGTGTGTGTGACCATCCAGCCAGTTCTGTATCCACCAAGTGGTCCATCCATCAAATCCCTGTCTCTCCAGTCTGGGGACAAGGATGTCATTCAGGAGTGTGAAACACTTTGCATTTAGTCCAGGTAGACTAATGTCAGTTAGTTGACAGTCAATGTCAGTTGCTCTACCCCTGTTCACCAACACTGTAGCCCTGTCATAGAAGGTCACCAAACTTGTCAGGCATGATTTTCTCCTTGTAAAACCATTTTTTCCGTTATCAGTCATCTCTTTGTTGGCTAGGTACCTTAGCATAGTTTCCCATAGAATCTGCTGTGTGACCTTGCCTGGCACAGAGCTGAAACTGACTGGTCAGTAGTTCCCCATGTCCCCACCTTTCCCATTTTGAAAATGAGGATTATATTTCCCCTTTTCCAGTCATCAAAGACTTCACCTGACACAATTTTTCAAAAATGATGGTTGGTGGCTCAGCAACTGCATCTGCCAGCTCCCTCAGAACCCACAGATGAATTTTGCTGGGTCCCATGGACTTGTGCACATTTAGGTTCCTTAGATGGTCTCAAACCTGATCCTCTCCTACAGGGGCTCAGGATCTTCATCCTGACAGTCCGTGCATCTGCCTTTCTTGACTTGGGTGGCATGGCTGGGGCAGTTGCTAGTGAAGACAGACGCACAGAAGTCATTGAGAACCCTAGCCTCCTCTTTGTCCAGGGTAGCCAGGTCTCCTATTTTCTTCCCACATTATCCCCAGTCTTTCTTTTGTTTGCTACATACCTGTAGAAGCCCTTCCTGTTACCCTTAGTATCCTGTAGAAGAGGTTTTGCATTGCTGAGCACTGTTAATTACCTGAGTACAATCACACATTCTCCAAAGTATTGCCATATGGCTTTCAAACCACATCACAACAGATACATTCCATTATCCTGATCCTCATCTTCAATGTTTATGTGAAGATAGCTTATGTAGTCCTTTGCCTGTTTTCTACACTTCATTTTTTCAGACTCAAACTTTATCAAAGCCATTTTACAGGAAAATAGGAATAGTGGACTGTAGGACTGAGCCGTCAGCTCCTCTAGTATGTCCTGTTTTGTGTAATTTTGTCTTGGGTTTTGTTGACATAGTGTCTCCAACAAGGCCCATCACACTGGAGTGCTGCTAGATCTGCTGCTGCTGTGATGTCAGCCTGATGGTAGATGTAGGTGGTGGAGTAATGAGAACATGACCAGTTGAACACTGTACCTTAGTGTATGACCCTGTGCCAAGACAGTACTACTGAAGACAGATGTTTTGTCTTTGCAATTGCAAAGTAACAAATGAAGCGAGAAGAAACTTAGTAAGAAAGTTGTGGCAACGGCAACTTAGATGCAGCCCAGAACAAAAAAACCCATGCCACTTCCATGATAAACTCAGTGAAACTTTCTATGCTTGTCCTTTCAGAAGGCCAGAGGTGTTCCTGGTTGTAGAGGGAATACTGCAGACATGCTAGCTTTTTCCCCATGCCCACCTCTAGGCAGAGGCAAAGTCTTTTCTTGCACCTTGATAAGCAAAACAGAAATTTAGAAAAGCATTTTTCAAGACAAGGCAGGAATAAAAGTACATGCTGTTTATGACGTTTCTAGAAAGTCAGACTGACAACTGATACATCTGGCCTTACTCAGCATCCTCCAGTCTTGGAATTAGTCAATTCTGTGTGTAGTATCTGAGAACAGAGCTTTTACAAGGATGTTGGCCACACCATCAGGTTGATGGGCTTGAGCTGTACTCCTCTGCGCATACCCCCTATATGTGTCAGGAGGAACACAGCTGTGGAATGTGTAGCAGCCACCTGCACTGCTAGTCATGCACTGGTATCTGATCTTGAAACGTAGCAACTCAGCATAACCAGTCTGTGGCAAACAAAAAGACTTCTGGAGCACATAAGTCAAGGAAAATTGGTATAAATTCCCACTGAACTTCTTTGCAAACAATGCACCACTTTGTGATAGGCAGCAATTGCAATATTTCCAGGTGCCATTTTGTGGTGAAACTAAGAATTACATATTTTGCACACAAGAAAGCAGGAAAGCAAAAGAGCAGTGTAATTTTCACAATTCATCAGGCAACTATGGCAGTGCAGTGTTCAGTTGTTCAGTCAACCTTGATTATAAAAAAGCTTCTAGAAAATATGATTTGGGCATATGCTATTTTCAAAGTGGATGAGAGGAAAGCTTACTTTCTCTGAGTTGGAATTCGTTGTTTGTGTAAAAGATTATGGGGGGAAAAGCTTTCCAAAGGGTGTGAAAACACCTCAGTTTATCCGCTGTAGATAGCCCATGTGGACAGTGTGTTTTTATATTATATACTTTTAATGCAATTCCAACTGCCATACCATATATAAGGACCTGTGATACTTCAGACACAGTTGTTTAGCATCTCATGTGATCCCACAACTCCGTTGCTCTTCCAGTGATACTTTATTTTTACAGAAATGTCAGTTCTATGCCTCATGGAGGTCCGGTTTGGCTAGCTCTGGACTCGGCGGTACTGACAAGGACAAAAGCAAAAGATGAGAGGCGCTCTTCTTCTCAGGATAAATGTCCCACAACTTTGTTGTGGAACACCTCCAGGGGAAGGAGAGAGTCTGGGAGGGAGTTAATGGAATCCAGGAAAAGAAAGACTCTCTCATGGCCGGAGATTTTAAACCTGGGGGAAGGGGCAGGGGGGGGAAGGAAAGGGACCACAGCCAGTGGGATAGAACTGGGAGAAGACCACCACCACAGGTCTGGGAGGAGAGGGAAGGACGGAATAAACAATGTCATACAACAAACCACTTCAGTGCAAAATAGTAACTACTTAGTAAAAATTACAACCACCCAGTGCAAAATAATAATTAAATGAACTACTCAGTGCAGCACAACACGCAAACATATGATGGATTTCTTTTATCATTCTCAGAACCACAGGAGTGATCTAAGTTGTGGTTCAATCCATTCAATATTTTATGAGAATAAGAAAAGTGGTTCTTAAAAGTGTAAGAGACTTACCTGTGTGAAGATCATTCAGTGATTCTTGAAATTATGAGCTATTTGTCACAGAGGGTGAAATCAGGATCATGGTACTTAGGAAGTTTCTTGGTACCTGAATATAATTGAATTGGGTTTTGTGTGCAAGAGGATATGCATCAGGTTATCCAAATGATGTTATAAGTTAGTCCTCCATACCTTAGGTATGAGTAGCTGCTTAAGCTAAGTAAACAGTAGCAGATACTGTCTAACCCTATAGATAAGAACCAAAATGATATTTGGATAGGGAAGGGAAAAATTATTAAATTGGGATGGTTTTTAGGCTTTTCTCCCTATTTGTCTAAGAACAAGTAAAACTATGTTGCACTTCAATACCTTCTAATACTCACTTCTGAGAACAGTATTAGAGCCAAAAATGAAAGTAAGAGAAGGAATTTGAAGAAACAAATAATTACAAGCCTAGCCATCAGATCAAACTAGAAAAGTTTCCAGTTGCCCTGATGCTTGTGTGGTCACCATATTTTATCCAAACTTTTGATAGCAGGAACTAATAGCCATGGTGTGCAGGCACAGATGCTTAAGATCTGGGAGCCTGGCACTTCGTGGAAGTTCCAGAGCCCTGAGGCAGGTAACTGCAAAAGGAAAGTCAAAATTTTGGAGTTGGGCAGAAGGCTAGAAAGAGGGCTGTCTTTTGGCTTTGTCACAGAAATATCTATTCTGTGAGGATTTTTTGATTCCTGCAACTAAACATTACTCAGTCGTTAACATGTAAGTATTTCAAAGTGCAAGGAATGTTAAAGCATGTTATTGGTGATGCAACTTTAAAAGTATTTTTTCCTTGTTTTCTTTCTGTAGAGCCCAGTGAAGATAAACCAGATCAGCCTGGATGAAAGTGGAGAACACATGGGTGTTTGCTCAGAAGATGGGAAGGTACAACAAATCTCTTTATGTATTTGCTGAGGTAGCAGGCATTCCTAATATTACACTAGGATAATTGTGATAACCTGTGGAGTTGATTACTGCATTGAGCATCACTACTTTGACCATACATTTTGAGAACTGAACTCGCCATTGAATACTCAAAGTCAAATATATTTTGCACAAATAAGCTGTAGGAAAAGTAATTACAAGAATGTCAATAATGTAACTGCTATTAAGCTGATTAACAGCTGTGACAGGAGGACACGTCAACTTAATCATTACTTTTGTGCCAGTTATACTTCTGTGACTACTCTGCTGTTCCTGCAAGACAGTAGTTTAATGCCTTTCTGCTATAAATCCACAAAATTGGGTTTTGTGGACATGATTTCTGTGGGCTGGTGGTTTTCATTTTCACAAACTTCATGAATGATTCTCTTGAATTACATAATCTTTTGATAAACAATCATAGTTTATCAGAAGAACAAAGTGTCTTACAACAGCCACATTAAATAAATGTAAAATCAATATATGTACAGTTTCCTAAAAAACTGATGCCTACTTCCTTGACTGAGGACATATATCATTTGTGTAGTGTATAAGTAACAATTATCAGTGCTTCTCTGGAATGTTGAGCTGTGACATTTAGTGGGTTTGGTGATTGATTTTCCAGTTATAAGAATGTCTTTTTGTTTTTTCAGTCGATGACAGTATTTTCTAATGTTGGTTTGCAATGATAAAATTCTAATGCACAGAGTGTGTTTAAGCTTCTTTTTTAATATAGTGTCCATATACAAGTGCAATGCATTAAAAGTAATTTAAATAATTTCTCAATATCCAGTTTAGTTCTCAGGAGAACATTTCTTATACAGTAGACTTGGGGGAGGAGGAATGTTGGTAATCCTAATGTTGATTTCAGTTGAAGTTCTTTAAATTAAAATACAGCTGGAATTTGCAATAGGAAAAATGGGGAAACAACCCCTTTAGACTGTATGAATTTGGGTTTTTTTCATTCCAGATAGAGGTTTTTTTCCCTCAACAGGCAGGCAACCAGTTTGTGTATCCAGGCCTTTTATTTCTGAGAGATATCTTGATGTCAGTATCTTGGCACAGTAATTAGGATATTAGTGCCTGTCAAAGTGGTTATAGAAATTTACATCCTGTGTGAAACACCACAAGAGTATCCTATTTGTCTAAGCAAGATAAGGCAAGGGTCAGTAATTGTGCAAGCTAATAAAAATGTTGAGCTAGCATTGTTGGTTTAGGTTTTCCTGTGGTGTTGGGGAGCAAGCACTTACTTTAAGGGCTCCTCAGATGTGACTGTGGATGACTATCAGTAATCCACTATGCTGCAGTGAGACTGCAAGCCATACACATTTTTTTGTATACTAAGCTAATACTAAATATGCTTATTTAATTTCAGAAATACTGAAAAACCCATAATCACTAATGTGGTGTGGTTCTATTTGAAAATACTTCAATACTTTAAATGGTGACTGTCTTCATTTAGTGTAATAGCAGTTGTGGATCCAGTGTGTGACATTACATACTATACAAGGCAGTCTAAAATATAGTCCCACGGCCACAGGGATGGAGTGTCACAGGTACAATATTCAGCATATTTGCATTCATAGAGTCCGGGGACATTGGTGTTTCACCATATTCTATGCTTATGAAAAACTCATCTGGATATTTGAAAGATCTGAGTACTTTAGAAGTTAGATTTTCCACGTGATCCAGAAAGGCTTGTGTCCGTGAAATAATCCACCCCTAAAATTGATTAAAATAAATAGTTTTATATTGTGCTACTGTATAAGAAAATGGCAGATTCTCAGCCAGATAATGTAGCACTTATAGATTCTGGTCATAACAAAAGTGTAACTTTCATTCGTTATAGCTCTTTCCTTACTACAGTGGGAGTGTTGATATTGTAAGCAGTTAAAATACTTGTATAAGTAGTTATAAAGTCTTTATTAACTTGATAAAATATGTAAAAGTGGTGAAATCCTTTTTTTTAAGAAATAAGAGGAAAAAACAGTAAAGCAGTACAGTAGAACAGTTAAGTTTTCTTAAATCAGTTTAAAAAAACAAAAAGCAGATGTAATGAAGAGGCCTGGGAATTTTGAGTCAGCTGCAAGTACATTCTACCAATTATTGAAGATATGTTCACTTTTGCTATAAGAAGAGTGCATTTTCACATATCAAAGTGGATCCAATATGATAGAGTTGGAAACCATTTATTTTCTTGCAGGAAGACCTTATGATGAGAACCTCCTCCACCTCCTTGTATCTGTTCTGGTGGCCGATATATATTATTTTATTACTGGGTGGTTTTTTTTTTCTGACTCTCAAACTAGATTTGATCTAGCTGTTTAGACTGGGGGGAGAGAACAGAAGCACAGTACAATTTTCTAACCCTGTTCTTGACAGTCAACATCCAGACCCAATGTCAAAGCCTGTCGCATGTATGTCATACATGTCCAACAAATGTTTTGGGAGCCACTTGCAGATTTTCTGTACTACACATTTGGTTCTTTGAAAACTTTATTTTCTAATGAAGTCAGCTGCAGCTGATCACCACTGGCATGGAAAGGAGCAGAAATCATAACCAACACCAGCCCTCTAGTCTAGCTGCTGGGTATTAAAATGTTAGGGTGTAAGAGAATTTTGGTGGTCAAATAAATAGAACGGGAAGCAGGCTGGCATCCTCAGAATTGTGGAGATCTTTAAATTAGTTTTTTGTGTAAGTTTTGTATGTAGTTAATTGTATACTATCTTGAAAAATCTGGATATGACTCCCGATTTTGCTAAAACTTCCATGACATTACATAAGAAGAGTGTAATTGGCACTCTTGTTCTGGCTTGTAACTTTGAACTTTCTTCACTTTTTATATGAAGAAATATAAATTACATTGAAAACCCGTGTCCTTGCATGTTTTAATGTCATCTCTAATGCCTGTAACAACGTTGATGTTAAGAATATAATGAATTACATTGATGAATTACAGTTTCAATGAATTACATTGATATTACATTGATAATTTTTCAAGAAGCATGACTTGTTTTCTTGCCTTTTGATCACTGAAGGTTGCTTACTTTTTCCACGTGTGGAAGCAAAGAAGCAGCTAAGTCTGAATGCACTGGAGTGGTGGGCTCTGGATATTTAAAATCAGACAGGACTAGCAAAATGTAGTGGAATTGTAAAATCCTTTTCCCAGCTGCCTAAGAGCATTGTAAACAGAGTGGGCATGGAAAGTAGAAACAGATAAATCCAATATAGGTTTGTAATAGCAAAATAATCACTTTCTTTCTGAAGAATATGAGACATTAAGAAGTAATAAACTGTTAGATGATGTCCTTAGAGTAAACACGATAACATGTATTTTTTGCGGAATTGTTTTTTCCTCTTAGCTCACTTCATGTTGTTGTCATACTTCAAAAGAAATATCATATTGCCGTATTCAGTGATACATTAGGAAAATGTTCAAGGCACTGTTGCTAATTTTGATTAATTACTTTTAATTTGAGAGGGCTGTTTTGTAATTTTTGAGGATTCTGCTTTCACAGAATTTGCAATGTTGTGTTTTAACCATCTGTTTTCTTTTTTTTCCTCCTTTTTTCTGTCTTATTTCCTGTTTCTTACTTTGTGTAGGCTATTGTATTGAATATTATGTGCCAACTGATAAAAACAAAAACCCAGAAAGCAAAATCCTCTAGACATCAGCCCAAAGGTTTTCTAGGCTTATAGCCAGGTCCAATTCAAATACAACCCTTTGGCTGGCTTACATAATCACAGCTTTATGATACATCTCACAGTCTCCAAATACTGATTTTTCTAATCCATTGGAGCAGTAGCTCACCCCTACACAGTGCATACAGAAGTATTTTTAAAGTATGTTGTTAGAGGCAGTATTTTCACTAATGAGTAATGAACTGAGCTGATAATGCTGATTAGGAAGATGTATCCAGAAGACAAGCTTGAAAAGAAAATGGGGTGGTTGGAGATGTTTTTAATTTCACTAAGACTGCTGAACTTTGAGCCACTCTAAGGATGTCCTAGTTCCTTGCTGATGGCTTAGTTCTTCTTGTAGTTTCCCTGAAGCTTAATATTTTTACTTCTTATTTTATTTTACTTATTTGTCTTCTTGGCTGTCTGCAGGAATTTTGGGGGTACTTGGGCTCTGAATTGATCTTTTTAGAGCAATTAAGCCTCACTTTTTGTGGCCTATTACTGATCTTTACAGACTTTATTCTTCAGGTCTTTCTCTAAAAGGATTTATATTTTCTCGTTACTATTGTTTTTTTTATTTTTCCCCCTGAAGGAATCGTGATGGGAAGGAAGAAATAAGGTTAAAAGATCTTTTAGAACTTTTGAGTCCAATGCTGAACATGCAGAGCAGAGCTACTGAAGTCACTACATTTTCCAGAAAATTTTCTAGAAAATAATGAGAGCCTATCTGCAAGCATTCTTAAGTAGACTTGTTGTCAGATACATTTCCTCACTGATCACTCCATGGGATGCTTTTTTCTCCCTTTCTCCAGTGGTGTCCATCCCTCCTTGGATGAGTTTGTTTCAACAACTTCTCACACTGGGTGGAAACCTCTTAAAAACATAATGAAAAAGCAAACCAGTTATTATTCTCCTTGAAAACATAGTTAGTAAATCAGTTACTAATTCCTGGCCATAAGTCTTCAGCCCCGTTTTTTCCCTAAATTCTGCGGGAACTGGGTGGTCAGCTGTCTCATCTGAGAGTAAGGAAGGGAAATATTGTTTATTGACTGAGGAGACATGAATCCAAAAAAGGGCTGTACTTAAAATAATTTTGAGATACCTTATTCTGTAGTCATATCATCTGAGTCTAATAAATATTTCATTAACACTTGATATCTCTGTACTTATTCTGAACAAAAGGCAAGGAAATATTTTAAAAATCAGTCGATTCTCTTGACAGTAGAAACTTTTTTTTCAATTCAATGTTGACGATTCTTCAGATGGATTGATTCTGATAGATATTATGATTGTCTATGGTTGCAGCTCTGTTGCTGACTCTTGAATGTACTGATACCTTGATATAAATGAGAAGGGAGAAATCTTCAGAGAAAGACATTTCCAGTGATCATGGAATAAGACTAAATAACACTGTATGCACTTGGGAGGAGGAGAAGATGCCTAGAAATATATGGAACTTGGATTTCAGGCTGGTTTTGCTTTATAGTTACAGATTTCTTATGTAAAACCTGTATTGCTTGGAGGGAAAAAAATCCTACCATTCTTTCTCAGAAAGGATGAATTTTTAATTTATTTTCTCCTGAATGTTACTCTGCTCTTACCATAGTTAGGTTGCTATCTGTTAAAAAGATTTGATCAGCCTAAAGCAAAAGGAACTTATTGTTTTTACTGTGATTGTAACAAAAAAAACGGAGGAAAAATATTCATTAAAGGACTTCTGTACTGCTGCAAGTATTAGAGATATGTCACAGTAGAAGACCAAGCCATATCAATTAGCTCTGAATTGTTAATTGTGTCTTCCTTTAGGAAAAAAGATGTCACTGTTAGCATTCAAACTAATCTTCTAGTTAGGTTTTTGCTTTCAGTGTTAATTGTTCAGTGTAAATTAGGTAACTAATTTTGGTTTTTCAATATACTTTTTCAGGTACAAGTGTTTGGATTATATTCAGCAGAAGAGTTTCATGAAATATTTGACTGTCCTATTAAAGTAAGTGCTTGTTTTAATCTTTAGTAATTGTGGTGGTGTTGTCTTTAATAACAGAAAGGTCACATTCAAGATAAATGAGAGATAAATACCACTTCCTTATAATGTTACTCAAGTCACTAGGAAATATTTTTCTATCTCAATATAAAAGCTTTTGATCTGGTTAAGTAGGAAGAAAGCCAATCTTGGTTTTGTGAGAAGTGTTATTGAGTTTTTCAAATACAAAAGGAAAGTGAAAGAGAAATTGTCCTGTTTCAGGTGTTACCCATCTCAACATATTTCTTTGTAGATTTGTGATACAAATTCTAAGGGTTCTGCTAAATGGAAGGTCAGTATTTTGCAACCAGTTCGTATCCATTAAACCTGCTTCAAAATAAGGCAATGGGCAGTGATATTGATGTACCCTTTCTGAAGGGAAAACTTGAGTTTAACTCTGCTTTAGAGAAGTGTGTCTGCCTGGCTGTTGAAAAAAGGATGTCTACTAGGTTTATGGGAAAATCTAGTACTTTTTAACAAGAAACATTTCTTGCAGGAGGAAGAGTGATGTGGGCGAATGTTTGCATTTTGCTGCTTGGGGTCTTCCATGTTGCAGCTGCTCTTAAGGGTGTGGGGAAAAGGAATGAGATCATTAAGTTTTCACACATGCCAGATGTGACCCTTCCTAGGGCCTTTACTGCTCGTACTGCTGGATCTCAACTTGACATTGTAACACATAAGGCAAAGAGACTGTGTAAGATGCTACACAATGTCCTCTGACAGGGCTGAGGTATGTGTGCCCTTCAGGCAGGCCCCAGACCAGATTTAATTGGGGTAACTGTTGCTCACAGCGGTCCTGTTCTGATTGGTCCTAATTCTGCAGCCTGCTATACAGAAAAGTAGCTGTTCAGTGTAACATGGCCCTCAGTGTCACGCTTGTCATACAGCATATAATATGAAGAATTATCTTCTAAGAAAAACAACCAAGTGTCTGAAACAACTAGGCTTTACTTCAGAGAAAGAACTCAGCTGTAATACTTGATAATTGACAAAGGGTTATCTAGTTTAAAAAGTGATGTGGTGCTTCATGTAAGCTCTTATTTAAGCCACAATCCTCTCTTTCCGTCTTCCCCCACCGTCCCCAGATTGTTGCTGTTCATCCTCAATTTGTAAGATCCCACTTCAAGCAATTTGTAACAGGAGGAAAAAAGGTAAGCATTCATAATGAACTTTGGCTACCTTTAAATAGCCCTTTGATATAGCTCAGAAGGCTATGTATGTGACTTTTAACACCTAGAACAAAGAATTCTGCTTTTTCCTTCTCTTTATGCATTGTATTTTAAAGCATTGTTAATTACAAGTGATTTCAGGGGGAGAGAAAGTGTGATTTTTATGTTAAAAGCATGTCGCAACAAGTTGGGATTCAGAGTAGACATACTGTTCTGTCTAGATAGCCTGAAAAAAAAGTAATTTATATTTCCTGGGCCAGATTTTCACCATTTTAATTTGTTGAAGTGGGAGCAGAAGTTAAACCTTAAAATTGTTCTTTTACAAAGCATGTTGATCTTGGGTTACTTGTGGGTGTTTTTTTGGGGTGGAGTTTTGTTTGTTTGTTTGGGGTTTTATTTTAGGGAAATAAACCCAAGTATATTCATCAGCTCTTGTCTATGGTGAGGGGTTTTGTTGGTTTTTTTAAAATGAATTAAGGGCAGTTCTTGATATAGTAGAGCTCCCCCCATTCCAAGCACCTATATCTCTAGGTAGTCTTCTATTTGGATTCAGTTGGTGTTTTAAATATACATTAAGTGTCTTATTAGTGTAGGATACAATTCTGACTTTGAGATTGCAACTGTTTCTAGGTCCTACAAGTATCTTATATCACATTGCATATTTTTAGTCAAAATACAAAAAGTTTTATTTGGAACAGTTTCTTGAATTCATGGAATTTTCTGTTGCCTTCTGTTAAGAATTAAGGATGAACAATCGTCGCAGATGCATCAAACCAAATGGCGTTGCGCTCTCTTACCAGCGCGTAAAAACTACAGGCTTCTAGTGCTAAATGCATCTTAATTTTCATTAACAGTTCAATAATATGTTTCAAAGCATATCTGTGCTTTATTTATTTAAGCGGTGTGTGTGCTTGACAGATTTTTCTGACTGGCAGAAGTTGGTGTTATCTTTAAAATAATGCACAGTCAGTATGTGTCTGTCAGCCACCAGTTTGTGAAGCTTTTAAGTGCTGATAAAAGGGGCAGAGAAGGAGAGAAGCAAGGAATTAATAGAACAGGGCTCCGTCAGGTGGTAAAAGATCTTGCATTCACCTGATGCCAAACAGAAAAAAACATCAGGGAGTTAACACATTCTCTTTGGTTATCTTTGATTACTTGACAGGTTGTTTTATATTCTGTCCTCTGGGGAATGGTATACTCATTCTTAATACATTCATGCTTTGTTGAGGAACTTTCCTCTTCAGAAAAACTTTAATTGACATCTTAACATAAGGTATTTAGCATTGAAGCAAATGTCACTTGACACCTGTAATTTGATTTTATTGGTACAGAAAACCAACAAATAAAACCTGTAGCATTGCAGTAGAAGCCTTTCCCCTTCTCTCCTTTCCTCCAAAAGGAGCATACATACTTCTATAAAAGCAACAACAGAATGCTGTTCAAAACAGAATTTTGAAAATTCAGGAAGCTAAATTCCATCTACTAATAAGGCTACTAGTTTGGTTTGGTTTTTTTTTTTGCTTTTTCTGAACGTTTACACCTCTCCTTATCTGTAAAGCCAAAGTGTAGTAGTATGGAGGCAGCAGGCAACAGGCAGCTGAACACAAGAGTAAGGAGAAGCAGGCTGAAGCAGCCTCAGGCTGTGGACCTCACTGCTCTCTCCCTGTGTCTAGGGATTGTGCCTACTTAAGCTAAGTTAAGCAACCAAGGTGAGCTCCTTCAGGGAGGGGGACAGGTCCTCCTGTGGCTCCTGAGGTCTGTGCACTTTTAGCCTTTGCATGTATACAGTGACTTTATCTCTGATAGCTGGCAGTGGTGGGAAGCATGTTGCTTGTTGTCCTCATCCACAGCAAGGTAAAAGTATCTTCATTTTGGAGCAAATGTAAAAGAAAAGCTTTGCTTAAAGCTCTTATACTATGCTCCTTGCCTGAGGTGCATTAAAAAAACATAGTATGTATCATGTGAACTCTTAATCCAAGGGCTCGCTGAGTCTGTCTTTGTTTTTACTTTTTGGGAATGATGACATAATGTATATAAGCATTTTTAAAGTTGTGTGAGGTTTTTTTGTTCGCTTTGTCTTTATTTTTTTAGAAAAATATTCTTCATAACAATATAAAATGTGTAAAAAATACATTTTTCAGTTCAAAGATCCACTCAGGGCATCCTGGAAATGTTCAAGAGACAGAAGGGAGAAAAAGTCTATAGTGACATGCTTCAGGAATGCACAGCGTAGGTCCTCAGTTCCCTTCACAGGTGGATATCTGGAACTTGGGTGAATTGCTTTGTAATGCTGGGATTTGCTATGTCTTAGAAGCTCAGCCTGACCTAAAGCTGACTTTAGAGCAGTACTCCCTGGGGTAACTGGGGTAATCATTGTGAACTGTTGTACGTTTAACTCTACTGCGCTTATGTTTGTACGGTTGCTTAACTTTGCTTAAGTAGGCATGTAGAGAAACTTTTCTCTAAAACGTATTATGAACTAATTAAATTGTTTGCTTATTAAAGCACTAGTTTTTAAAAGAAAAGAACTTCTGTTATACTTGGGACAATATTTTGGGTTGGTAAAGCTTATTTCACCCATTTTCCTAAGTGAATTAATGTTATCTGTGCCTACAAATAAGACAGGTAGTGTGGAAATTGACACTATTGCAATGAGAAGAAATAGGTGCCATACTAAAAGGAGATGCTTCCCTATTCCCCTCTTCATCTCTGCAATTAACCACGGCACCATTGTGCTGATTTGGCAGATGATGGTAACCCTGAAGTAATGATACTTTATATTGTAAATAACAGGGCATTTCTGTCCAGAGCAGACAATAGAGCTTCAAAGCAAAAGGAAAAAGACAAATACTGTGCTATTGAAGGCCATAACCTTCTACCTTTAAAAAAAAAGGCTCTAATCTCAAAAAAAAAAATAGGGTAAAAGCCAACGGAATGAGGGTGGTAAAACTGAAAACACAGTGTTCTTGATTTAACTCTTAGAGTGCTGGTCTTTCCCAATACATCAACTAAACAAAAGTTTTTGTGTAGTCCAAGTATCTGTTATGTCATGGGGGTTAAACAGAGAGAACTAATAAAGAAAGAAGGCTGAAGATTATTTCAAATGCAAAGTCAAGATATCAGCTATTGTGACTCATAAAGATAATTTAAGGAGATCAGGACAAGTTGAGATTCCTCTCTTGGCAGAGACATCATCCCTATTAACATCAATAACAAGATACAAAGGTTTTTGTAGTGAAACTCTCAGGAGAGTGGGTTCTCTGAAGTGATTAAGTCACTCTGCTGAATGTGTGCTAATGAAGGGGGTTTTTGAGTCTTCTCTACCTAGCATGGTGATGGGGACCCAGCACAAATTAAGCAAATGTATTCTGAAGTATAGTAGTAGAGTATTCTGTATCATAGAGTACTGGATCTCCTCATTTGCCTAGGACGTACATTTTGTATAATAAGTATTGATTTGCATATCTAGTCTGAAACATTTTAAGGGCTAGAGAACCAAAATAAAACTGCAGATTTACCCTGTGACTGTCAGCAGTCTCATCTCTCTATATCTATCTGTGTCTATATCTACATAATATATTAATGGGTTTTTATATATGTTGGAAATATATATAAAAACCTTTTGCTGGGGGTTGGATTTGTTTCCT
>WBNO01014319.1:0-14284 GCA_013400575.1 Peucedramus taeniatus | reverse complement strand
ACAAAATCTGCCCACCCCAACTTTTATGAGTTGTTTGTTGTTTATTTTTCCATTATCAAGATGACCAGTTATATGTTTCATAAGTAGGTTTAAGAGTGTGGCAAACAGGCTCCGGTCGTCCCTTGTTTGGTTTGACACACTTCATGGACACTAACACTTCATTAGTCATTGTCTGATCCAAAGAATTTGAGTAGCTTGTTGGTTTTGTTTGTTTATTCCATTCCATCCCATCAGCAACTAGAGAAGTGTAAAACATATCTGGAAACAGAAAATGATGTGAAATGTCCATGTTGAAAAATTTCTCATCATAGGTAACAGAAATTTGACCATTGCACCATTCTTAAATTCATGCTCGTTGTGCAGTGAGAGATAACACTCTTGTAAAATACATATCAGAAAAAGCTAGGAAAATATTGAAATTGTAGTTAGGAATATAACAGAAAACTGAAAGTGAATTTAGACACTTTCTGAGGCAAACAGAAAGTCAAAATTTGAAAATGTAATCTACTTAAACTAGATTGAAATAAAGTTGTCTGGAAATCAACATTAGCAGTTTCAAAGGGTTTTTGCTGTCAGGCAAGACATATACTACTCTTTCTTTTGGGCACTTGTTTTCTAGTTTGAGTTTTACTGAATAAAAATGTTAAAAAGATTTCCATGCAGACAAAAATTCCTGCCCCATTCTTTTTTGAATGACTTATATAAACACTTGCAACAATTCAGTCCCAGGATGTTCATTAAAGTGAACGTCTGCTAAGCCTCAAAATTTCTGGCTTTACTGTGAATATTTTCAGTTGTTGCAAACTAGGTAATTAGGTTTTTCCCATTTAACATAGTGTATTTTGCTGCAGCAATAAGCAAAGAGGCTGGTAAAGAAGTTTTAAAGTATAATTTTTTGGTCAATCCAAGCCAAACCTTGACAGTTTATATTTGTATGAAACCTTTCATACAAAAAATACTTTCATACTTATTTTAAATTGAAAGAAATTTAAAATCTTTGATGGTAGAAACTAACTCTTTGGGTATGTACTGATAATGTCATGTCCAAATGACATCACATTATCAGTGTCAGTGTTAATTATCAGTGATATTGTCATTATCGGTATTAATGTGCATACTTTAATAATAACTTAAACAAAAATGTCATCACTGGCCTACAGATCATGAACATTTGCTCAGCAGAAGTATTCATATAGATGACCAGATCTTACTACCCAGCTGTAGGAGGGCATTAGGTGTCTTGTAATGTTTCCAGTATACAGAAATCAAGAGGATTGAAAAGAGTAGAGGGGGGTGTAAGATATTTTACACCTAGTGGTTTCCTGCAAAATAAGGGGTTTTTTTTAATTTTTCTGAGTTGGGTGAGGGGTTTTTTTGGTTGGTTTGATTTTCATATCAGTTTTGTTTTGTTTTGATTTGGTTTTCTTTTTTATTTAAGCCATTTGTGTTGTTATCTAGCTGCCTGGTTTTGTTCTCCTGGCTGCAGTTTTGCCCAGATACACATATGTATGAACATATATTGGAGGGAATTTGGAGGAAGGATTTACAGTAATTTACAGAAGTTTGCCACATGAAATAAAAGCAGGGGCATTTCTGTTAGAAACCTGGCTTCATCTAGTGTCTGCCTAACCACTGTTGAGTCTAATGAATAGCAATGGAGCCTGGTATTACAAAGTGCAGGGAATCATCAAAGGTAATAAAACTGAGATCAGACCAAAGCAGCATCTGGGAGTGAAGTTTTAAGTAGCAGACAGGAATGTGTACTAATTATTGCATTGTTAATATGTTGCATGTGTTGGTTGAGTAGAGGTGGTGTGAGTAAGGGCAGTCAGTAGCACAGCCAGTAGCCCTGGATTTTATCCATCACAGATTCTGTATTAAATCTCCAGCTGCTTTATAACTTTCCTAATGCAACATATTCCCATGCAAAACCTGTCTGTCCAACTGAGCACACCACTTCTTTCAAATGTCACCAAATTTATGTAGCAGCCTAGGACCACTTGGCTTCCTGCTAAACTGGATTGAAAGCTTAGAAGAGACAGCTGGACAATGTTTCACTGCTACTAAAATATTTGCATTGTATGCAACAGACACTCAAGTTCATCAAAGTGCTTTGATAGCTCTTTTCCTATATATACAGGAGGAACATTTAGTTGAGATGATGCTGCAGCACTGGATTCAAACACAGCTTTCCAAAATGTCCTTTACCCTTTGAGAAGACTGTTCTTTATATAAATCATGAGGCTTTGGAAAAAGTACTGTTTTTCTCCAGATGTGCCAAAAAGTACAAAACAGGCACACTACACCAGTTGAAAAACGCTCTTTATCCTGAATTTTACATGTCTATTATTTGAAATATCAAAACTGTGAAATTAAATTTAATATTCATCAACCTGTAGAAGAGAGTAATATATAGCAATTGTACTTCACATTTTCAAAGCCACAGCAGCATAAGCTAATTAATGTTCCGGAAGCACAGGAAGCAATAAAAATCCTGTAGTGCTTTGAATATGATGTAACAGGATGACATAATCAGCTTTCTCATGTCTGCATGAGAAATAGTCTTGAATACTAGCTGAAGTAATAGTGGTAAGTGTGGTCATTGTTTACCTCCATTTAGTCTTCCAAATTTCAGGCTTTTACCATCTTTACTATTTAAAATACAGAAAATACACTTGTTTATAAGTAATATGAAATGGAGTTTGTCTATCAAGGGCCTTTGTAAAATGAGGTATTGAATATTCCACTGACTGTCTACTGATGTACTTGGTAATCTATGGTGAAAACTTTTGGTTAGTGAAAAGTAGAGAGGCACTGAAGGAGCTCACATCACCGTTCCTTTGACCTGGGAATGGAATTTCATCTGTAATTTGATCAAGAACATACATCAGAACAGTTAGTTTTTCTTGTGGCTCTAGTCACAGGGTCATCAGGAATGAAGGCAACAGGGATTAGGCCACCAGCTTGACTATGGTGCTCTGGATTTGTTCAGTAATGTTCAGTGCCAAACAATCCAATGACCAGATCCTTAAAACACTAAAGAACTTGTATTTGAAAAGAGAAAGAGGAAGTGTGTTGTAGTACTTCTGGGCTTTGTTCATCCTCCTGTATGCTATTTTTGCCAGTATGCCAGGACTGCAATAAGATGTTCCCTATTCAAGTTTTGTTCTCTGACTCTAGGGATGAGAAAGTCTGATATTTAATTTTTCCCCCAACTGTCTAGATTTTTTTTACTATGTATTTTGCTCTGTAATGTATTTTACTTTGGACACAAATGCCCACTTATCTGATTTTAGTGCTAGCAGTAGCTTGGTCAGCCTCCATGGTGTAGAATGGGAACATTTTTGAAATCTGGAAATGTTTCCTGGGCTAGAGAGATGGTTTCCCACCCAGCTCTAACTAGCAGTCACATATTTATCCATGGAATCCCCATATGGCTTTGTGGGTGGTAATGTGTAGAGGGCAGATTTCCCACCACAGCAGTTTCCCTCAATACAGATTTATTTCTTTTTTGCTCTGCAGAGTTTTCAGTCTTAATCACTGCTAAACTTAGGCCTGGTGTTTGTATTAACTGTATGATGAAATAGTCTATATTGAACCTTACAGCTCTTTGGACACCCATTTGTTACTTTTGTCTTTAAAATTGGATAATTATTTTGAAAGTTTCCTCATCCTGACTAGAGGCAGAATAGAATGTACAAAATCCTGGCACCAAGACTTTAATTACAAGCTCCAGCCTGGAGGCAAATTGGTGACTCTGAGAGTTGAAAACCTCAGCCATGCAGAAAGCAAAGAACCAACAAAAACAGAGTCCTCTGGCTGACTTCTGCAGATGAGAACACTGCACTGCTCTGTGTACATAGTGGGGGGCAGAGAGCAGTCAGCTTTTGGCATCTTCATCAGCTCTGAAGTCAGCACTCCTCAGAAACTCATGGCACAGAAATATTAGAGCAAAAGGGTCATCCTGAAATTGATAAATAGCAGTTTGAAAATGTCTTACATTGTATAACAATTGGCCAGAGCCAGCCTGAGTGGGACATATTTTGTGGTGTTAACTTGTGAGCTGAATCCAGGAATTTCAGATCTGTACCTGACTTTTGCTATTAATGTGCTTCAAGGGGCTGAGAAGTTTTTTTGGCTCCAGTCCAGTACAAACAGATCTTAGCTCAGTTAGATGATAACTTCCTGGCAAATGTTGCTCATTCTCTTATTTTGAGGAAATACTGTTTTTAAATAATGGTGAAAAAGCAAAAGAATAAGGAAGGCATAGTTCAGTTGAGACCTAGGATGCAAGAGGCCTTTTAATACACACTGTGACCTTCAGTTGTGGCTTGATCCAAAGGCAGATGCCCTGGCTGGAGATAGCAGGTGACCACCTCCTCTTCCCTTGCAGGGTGCATGGACTACTGTTATTCCACTCCTACCACATTCATGGGGCTCAAGTATATTATAAGTGTTGCTTTGCTAAGAGTTTTTCTTCATTTCATGGAGCTCATTGGAGGTTTCATACCCACAGGCCAAAATGTTTCTTAAACCAGTAGCTTTTGACAATATTGTATGATGATTTAATAGAAAATATAAAAGCTGTTAGAGGAACTGGTGTCCATGCAGAAACCTCACAATGGTACACCAATGTTGATCATCTTGCTCAAGTCTGCGTTTTTGCTTTTAAGACTGCTTTCAAAGAATTCTTCTCCCCTGAATGCTTAAAATTGCATGAACATCATCGTCCTCTCCCTTTTTTTTTTTTTTTTACAAGTGCTACTGCAAGATAAAAATCTTGTTGAGTACCTCAGCCTTCTCCTCATCCATTCTTACCAGTTTCCAGCATTGCTTATCAGAGGGGGTTACACCTTCTTTCACCTTCCTTTTGTGAGTCACATACCTGTAGAAGCCCTGTTATTCCTTGCATCGCTTGCTGGGTTCAGTTCCAGCTTATCCTTGGCTTTCCTCACCCCATCCCTATGTAATCAAACTGTGTGTCTATATCCTCCCTGCATCACCTGTCCTGGCTTCACCTGTCTATGCATTTGCTTCTTTCTCTAGTCTACTCAGCCATGTCAATCTCCTGCCTTCCTTGCCTGATTCCTTGTCCCTGGGGCTGTTAGTTCTTGCACTCTATAGAAGGCCCTTTCGCTTGAGACATGGCAGAGGAAACCAACCCTCCTCTGGCCACAACCTCTTTTCAGGCAGTTGTAGAGAGGGATCAGGTCTCCTCAGAGCCTCCTCTTCTTCAAACTATGCTGCCTCGATTCCATCAGCTGCTCCCCATAGGACATGTTTTCTAAACTCTTCACCAAGTCTTTTGCTCTCTTTGGACATTCTGCAGCCCTTGAGTGCCCTTAACTGTAAGGAAGACTCCAAAACTGGACACAGGATTTGAGGTGTGGCATCACCAGTGCCCAGTACAGGGGGACAATCCCTGCCCTGCTCCTGCTGGCCACACCATTGCTGATCAAGGCCAGGATGCCATTGGCCTTCTTGGCCACCTGGGTTCACCCCCAAGTCCCTTTCTGTTGGGTAAATGGATTCAGACATTTCTCTCTTCCAAGCCTGTGGCACTGCCTGGGGTTGTTGTGATCCAAGTACAGGTCTCAGTGCCTCACCTTGATGAACCTCACACCATTGGCCTTGGTCCATCCATGCAGCCTGTCCACATCCCTCTGCAGAGTCTTCCTGCCCTCCCACCTAATATGTAATTAAGCACCTAAGGCATGTAACTTCCTTCTTCCTTAGAAAAATAGCTTGCAGAAGAATCTGATTTTCTGCTTCTGCAATTAAAGATTGCTCTGAATTTTGTGTGGTTTGTAATTTAAAGACATGAGGTATGTTCTCCTCTATAGCAGCATTACCCTGATTCAGTCTTCTTCTATTAAAAGAAATACTGGCTATTTTTGAAAATACACTTAGAAGAGGCCATGCTGCTTTTTCATGGTTTCTAGTTTAGTGATTTGAGGCAATTTTCTTTGTATGAAGAAGCTGGATTCTGGGACCACAAGGGCTATTTTTTGAGGTGCTGTACAAGCACTAAGAAAGCACATTTTCAGTACAAGTGAAGTCTTTCACTTGTGTATTTAGAAACAGCAATGACAACAAAAGCAGAAAGAGGACATGTCATGAACTCTTATCAGAGTGAGGATTTCAGGATTTCTTGTCGTAATTGTAGGACCTTAACCTTACAAAATGAAGCATTTGCTTCTGCTTTAGGAACAAAAGATTTCCTTCACTAGTAGTAAGTTTGGTGTAAGAGAAGATTGAGTAGAACAACTGCAACATGCTCTGGAGTAAGCTGAGCCCCAAACACATTTGCCAAGTTTGTTGAAAGGTATAAGAGGAAGCTGGTTCTTGATGAATACTCAGAGAATTAGAAGGGAGCTGAGCACTGAAAAGCCATAAAAAGGGCCCTTGACCCTCTGCTTGCTTGAGTAACTTAGTGGCAGTATATTAAATATTGCAACTGACTGCAAGGGAGGCTGAAAGTTCAGCAGTTCATGCATTTTAGTGCCTTTAATTTAGAAAAAAAAATCAGAATAAACCTTAAAAGAGAAAGCAATAAACGTAATTCTGAGTGTTTCTATGGAGGAAAGCACTAGAGAACTCTTTCTTAAATCCAAGAAACACGTTTTCTTTGTAATCTTAATCAAAGGCATCTTTCCCTGACACATTGATGCAATGTCTTATCTTTGACAGAGTAACAAAATATCCTCTTTTCATTTTCTTTCCTAAATTGGCAGAAGTTAGTTTTTTGACAGAGATAAGTCAATATCATGTCCTCAGCGAATTTTATGCGTCTGTTTGCTGTATTACACCACAGTAAGAAAGTAGCAGCTGGAAGTGCAGGACCTGATAATGTTCTCTTTCAAACAAGCTGTAGTTTTGCCATTGACTTCATTGGGATTGAGGCCAGTTTACATTTCACTAGTGTAAACCACTGATTTCTGAAGAAGAATGACACTTCTAAAGCAACACTTGAGCTACCTTTCACAACCTCCAAGTCTTAAGAGTGTCATGCAGATCTTATCTCATACAAAATAATCAATTGAGAAGATAGTGCTCTTGGTAGTCACTGACAGAGGCATTCCCAAGGGTGGTCTTTGTGCATAGCAGATCTCAGTAGAGATTACTTCAGCAGCAGCAACGAAAACCTTCACTTTTTTTGTCTTGCAGTGACATTTTATTTTAAGCAGCTACTGCAATAATGTAGCAATGTGCGAATTGAAAAATCTGAGACTGTTTCATGCATGCATCGGTTTCAGGCTTATTTATCTCTGTTGAAGTTGCTGAGGCCATTTGAGTATGTGTGTTTTTAAGTAGCCTCTAAATACGGTGTCACAGAAATAAAAAAGAAAACATTTTCTGGACATCAGTTCTTTGTGGATTACTAGCAATATGCAGAAAGTGACAGAAGCTCTAAGCAACCCCATTTGAAAGTCACTAAATCACTGAAATTCTAGGAATAAAATACTGCATTAGGCTGTTACATACCACCAACACATTCACACATCATCAAGGTCACAAAGTCCAAACAACTCCGTATTCAAGAAACTTTTTTAATAAATGGTGAAGTACCTCATATAGTACCTCATACCTCTTTTATGTCAATAAAAGAGGATGCCCACTGATTCCAAGAGAGAAGCTTGGACATCAAGTAGATGAGGGTACTTTATTCTACTGAGTTACTTCAGTTTTTGCTTGTCTTTGTGAGTGGGAAGTATTTTGCTGTTTTGTTTTTGGTATTCAAATATTTCCCTTTTAGAGGCCAAATAGGAAATGTCCCCTTGTGCATGTTTGCTAAGAGTAGTTGATAGAGTGATTATAATTTTTTTCTTTGAAGAAAAGTATGTCCTTCACTGTAGATTGATTAAAAACAACTGTTGGTTGTATTTGGCACAGATATAGTTGATCATCAACATACATTAATACATAATTTTGCTGTGTTTTATCTTACAGACATTTTCTGTGTTGTGTGTATATTTTCAGATTGTGATAAAGTAATATATATCTAATAGAGAGTTGAGTTTGAGCTGCAAGGAAGTGGACTTCACTGAGATATGTGCCACTAAGGGATCTAAAATGAAGTTCATGGAAACTTTTCCACTGGCTCCAATGAACTTTAAATATCATTCCCAATGAATTTCCAATTAAGTTTGCCTTATTTTCTTAGATTTCTCAGAAATACTGCCCTGTAGTTTTGGTTCACAACTGGACAATAACAACATTTAGCTTAAACACTCGAGTTCCAATTCTCCTGTGTAAAACAATAATTTATATGAGAGGTTTGTTCCTACATTGATAATGTGAAAGCAGGTTCTTCTTTGTGAGGTGAGGAGATGGAAAAATATTTCATACAGCTGGCTTCTATTTTGTTTGATCTTTGAGCCTTTTGTCTGCAAGAGCTACTCTTTACCTTAACTTTTAAATGGGAACTTTAAAATCCTGTCTAAATGCAGCTCCAGAAAAATCAACTCCTAACATGGCTGTCCTGGCAGAATACCTGTTTTAAGTACAGTTTCTTAGAGTACTCCAGATGTGTAAATGTACATCCTCTTTAAATGATCAAATTACATCCACTTCTCCATTTACCAGTCTCATAAAATGCTTCTTATATACTAAAACAGCTTTATATGTCTGAGACTTTGCAATGTCTCGTGACCAATTTAATTTGCATTGTTGTCCAAGTTACTAGTGAAAACACAGAAAATGTATCAACTTCCCTGAAGTCCAGCCAGATAGATCACATCCGAATTATCCTCCTTCTCCCAAAAAAACCTCAACCAACCAGTCATCAAAGAAAGTTATCAGATTACCTTGACATTATACTCTTTTGGAAAAAGCACGTTAAATTTTAGTGCCATTGTCCATTTATTTCCATGCATTTTAAGTGAATGTAGAAGAGAATGACTTTATACTATGATTTCTATATTGTGCCAGAATTACTAAGAGTAGTCTTCTTTCTCCTGAATCACAAGTATATCCCAACATTTCTGGGGTGTTGTTTTTCTTGATAGTATCCAGTGGTAAAGCATTCCATTTATTTTTTTATTCCACTCTATAAAGAATATGGGATGGACACATGTAGCCAGCTACCACAGGACAGAAGTCTCAGGATGCCTCTTTTTTGCTAAAACCTGCCTCTAAGGCCCAGTGTCCTTGGAGAACCTCACTGAGTGGTATGTTTTTCTGAAAAAAAATGCTCAAATTCATCTTGGGTGGGAAAAAAATGTGCTTGTCCCACACAAGCACATGGGCACTGTAAAGGGTCACAGTCTGTCCATGTTTATCAACAGATGGAAGTCAAATTACAACCTTGCTGTCTTCATGCAATCCAAAGGGTGAATGTAAATGCATGAGTAGGAGATGAATACATTAACAGAAAAAAAAAAAAAAAAAAAAAAAAAAAAAAATTATTTTTCTTATCTTGTAATTATGCGTCATCTGAACTTAATATACACAAGGTTTTCTGCAATTCCTCCAGATGTCAGAGACCAAAATCTTTGAGGACAGCCATTTGTCCAGCAGGACCCTTTGAGATAAAACTGTATTCAGATTAAGATGCTGGCAAGGAAGAGTTCAAAGTCATGTCGAAATTGCTATCTAAGATCATTTTTCAGGAGGATCCATGCTTGTCTCTAAGGCAAAGCAAGAAATTTGATGCTTTGTCATCCATCCCAAGCATGCAATAATTTTTATGGTTCATTATAACTTGGAAACATAGAATGGCTTCACACAACAAGTAACTTAACTCAGCTTTACTGCCATTAGTTATTTATACTAATATGATTTAAAGCATCAAAAAGGAACATGTAATTTTAAAATAATAATTTTGCTTTTGTTGGTTTTAGTCATTTTGTCGATTCTCAGTGTTTGGTACTGTTAAACACTCTTTTTACAAACCACAAAGTATCTGCAGATTTGTATATGCATAGTTATATGATTTCATGAACAGCTACTCAGATTCATAATTTTTCATTTCTGGTTTTGCTAGAAAATGGTGGATGATAAGTTAGTTATTTGCAAGATAATGATTTACATATGGCTTTTGTCAAGCCACATTTGGAAAGAAATCAGTATGTAACTAAAAAATTCAAACCCAACAATTTAACATTGTTTTGTTAGTTAAATTACATTAAATGACATTATGTTGGAGGCACAAGAAGCATATTCTGTTGGAAGCATAAAAATTTGTCAAAATTGCTTTTCCTTTAACATTAGCTAATTTATTAAGCAAAAGAGGAGTAAGCAGTTAGTTGCTAAACTAGTTGACTCTAGTTGCTGTTCTTTTTTTTTTCCCTTAAGTAGCAAAACTCATCTTCTGACACCTTATTTCTTAATGTTAGTCACTGATTTCTTTCCCGTAACAAATTCCAGTATTTTTAAAAATCCAAATCACTTCCTAATTTTGAATGGATGACTTAGTGACACAAGTTGAATAAATCATAATGAAGCTATTTTCTCTGCTAAAACTCTGAAGCAAGGTCATCTACATCCTTTATTAAGCATTTATTAGTATACCTAACTTTATTAGCAAGTGCACTACTCCATTTAATATCATAATTTCAGTTTCAGTCTTAATATGTTATCATACACCTAAACTTATTAAATAATAGAATCATAGGACCATTTGGGCAACTTCCATGAATTACTTCATAGAATTACTTAAGCAACTTTGGTGATTAAAAAGCTCCACACAGCTAGCCAATCACTCCCTCCTCCAGCGAGACTGGGGAGACAATCAGAAGGGTAAAACCAACTAACTTATGCCCAGCCAGTCCCTGAGCAATGGCAGCCCTGGCCAAACACCCTCCCCAACCCAGTTTTGTTCTTGTGCATGACACTGTATGGAGTGGAATATCCCTGTCATCAGCTGGAGTCTGCTGTCCCAGCTGAGTCACCTTCATATTTCCTGTGCTCCCCTGTTTCCTCACTGGTGGGGCAGTGTGAGGGTCAGAAAAGGCCTTGGCTTTCCAAGCCCTGGTCAGGTGTAGCAAAACATCTCTGTATTATCAGCACTGTTCTCACTGCTCACCCAAAACACAGCACCATATAGCTACTATGAAGAGATTTAACTCTGTGTCAGCCAAAAAACAGTACAAAAAAGGCCAGTGTTGCATCTAGACTTGTACACCCTACTACAATCATAGTACCTCTTGATGGACCTATGAGTCAAATGCTCAATCACTAGATACCGAGGAGGCATAATACTCTAAAGATATAGAGGGATGCAGGGTTGAAATGAATACCACTGTGATTTTAGTGGAGCAGACTTAGCAATGAATGAACTTTTTAGATTTAGGCCAGTCTTGAAAGTCATTGTGCGTTTATCTTATATGCCCACTCTAGTGGACAAATAAAATATTCCTGCAATAAACAAGGCAAAATAATGTTGCCTTGGAAATTGTATGATGAACTGTGGTTTTATGTACTATAGTGCACAATAATTCTGCAATAGTCACTAAACTTTTAATTATTTATGATGTTTTCAGAGCCCTCAGGCTTTTTTCAAGTGGATTTTTTCCAGGGTTAACAAGACTTCTAGGCAAGTGAAAATATCTTATGTGGAGAAGTCAGAGAGCAAAGAGATTTGACTATAGCTGACACATCTCTACTAAAACTGCTGTCACCACTGCATTTGTCACCTGTTTTGATGGCTCACAGGAAGGAAATCAATAAATCCAATAGGTGCCATTTTGTGCACCTATTGTCAGATACTGTACTTCATAATTACATGTAACAATTCCCCTCAAGCAAAGCCAGCCCAAGGTTTTTTGTCATCTCTTTATTAACTGTCCCTTGTCCAGAGGTATTTTTGACCGTGCTTTGTTGATGTAATTGCAGTTAGTCTGTGAGCATCCTGTGTGAACATACTTTGGCCCTGTGCTGTACTGCACACTGGAATACAGTCCATCACTTTCAGTTTTCATCTTGTATTTGCTTTTATGTCACTTAATGATGTTTCTGCTTATTTATAATATACAGAAAATTCATGCATTGGGACATCTGGCAGACAATTTCTATGTTATGGAAAAAGATGCAAACACCTACATTAATGAGCTTAATATTCATAAACTAGATTATCAGTAGTGGATATTATTATGTTAGGGATATGTCTATGTAATCATTTGTGTTATCTGATGTCACAAGAACAAAGTCATGGTCTTCACAGATGCTTGGTAAAAGTTAGCTAAACACAACTAAGCTGACAAGATGCCCATAATTAGTGAAAAGCTTGGAATACTTTCTGAAATATATCATTCTCTCATTCTAGCTGTTACTGCTTTTGTTTGGCCTGCTTCCAGATGGGAAATAGCTTAGACAAGATCTATCCCTTAGACAACATTGACATCTGTCTTGTGGGTAGAAATATGAGAAGGGAAGATAAATGATGTCTCATGCCTGTGCTGAAATATATCAAATTTTAAGGGAAACAAATTCACCCTGTGCCCTAGGACTACATGTAATATTTGCAGTATGTCACTATCATTTTGCTTGTATGTAGAATCCCTTAACTGTTCTTTTTCTACATATTTTTTTTGTATCAAAAATATTAATATTGCTGGCTACTTCATTTTATACAGGTTCAATACAATTTGAGAGTATGAACAATTTGACAGCTATGTAGCAGTTTGGCTTCTAATGGGAAATATACCAGGGATTTTGCATCCAGGTAGATGTTACTTCAGAGCTAAGGAGTATATTTAAATTAAATGTGAAATGGTCAATATGTGTGTGTAAATATATGTTGGATCTATATTTTAACATCAGCAACATAATAAAGTACATCTCTGTACAGTGTTTAGTATGTTTAGTACATATGCAAAAACACTCGTATGAAAAGAATCTCCCTTTTCCTGCATGCATTTTAATGCTGTGACAAGTGAATTTAGACACTTGCAAATGAAGATATTGCCTCTGTCAATTCAGTTTTATTGCTGAACCTAATTTTTTCTCTGGTTCCTTTTAAATAAAGAGTAATTTAAGACTTTTTGTGGCAACTTATGCAGTCAGATGCCAGTCTAAAATGCTACCATTTAATACACAATAAGATATGAACAGAAGTGGGAGCATCATTGCTCAACTGAACCAATAGCAAAGAAGCACAGAGAATCAGAATTACTCAGAGAGAAAGGGTGAGCCTTAGTCTTGAAAAGAGACAGTTTGTTCATTGCACTATTAAAAGCTTTTAAAAATAGTTTTAAACAAGCTAGCCTGAGAGTTAACAGCAGTTGAGCCACTGGGCTGAATGCCATTGCAGAGCTTATACAGTGGCATGGTGAGCACTTAGAAATAATTGAATGATCAAGGTTGGAAAGGACCTTGAAGATCATCTAGTTCCAATGGTGCTAATCCCTTCATGCTAAACAGTACAAGTACAAAATAGGAAACAGTTCCTCCGAAAAAAATGTGCTGCATATATACAATATAGACATGAATTTATGTAATACATACCTTTGACATATGTAAATAATCATGTACATATTTATAAAACATATAAAATTAAACACATTATTTGCTTCTTTGGGGGAAGGGGTATTTATCAGATACAGTGTGATGCCCCTAAAGGTATTACATTCAAGTTGAACTATTTAAATTAAGTATTGCAAGCTCCTGGCCTGCATGGGAGTTTGTCATACAAGTAGGTTCGCTCTCTCAGGTACTGAGATGTCTTAACAAGCAGAAAAAGCATCTTTTCTTTTAAAATATTCTCTTTACTGCCTCAATTGTTGCAAAATCTTTGTAGTTCTAATTGTTCTGGTAAGTGATGTTACCCAAGTTTCTCTAGTCACAACCACTAATGGATTCCAAGGGTTTCAGAAGACCTGTACTGAGTTTACACTGTGGTATTTTAATTTCTCTCTTAAGGCAAACTCCTGCCTCAAATTTTTGTATATATTTCTACCCTTTCTAGAGTGCTACCTATATTTAGTAATTCCCTCATATATGTGCTTAGTGCCCCACTTTCATGAGAGGCAATGATATTCAAATTTGGTTACAAAATTGTAACCAGAGATTCAAAGCTATTCAAATTTGGGGTATTTTTATCTTGAAAAAAGATTTTGCATACTTAAAGTTTTCTGCTGTCTTCTGCCTGAAGTTTTTATTACATTTGTTATCTAGAACTGGATTTTTCACAATGAATCCTATAGCCAGTGTTCAGCTTGTATATTCCTGGTGTCCCCAAGCACCTATAGTTTCTTTCCACCATAGTGTGGAAAATAAATTAATACCAATTAATAAAACAACTGTTTAATAAACTTATCTCATATATTACGGCATTTCTTATAAT
>WBNO01014318.1:0-11110 GCA_013400575.1 Peucedramus taeniatus | reverse complement strand
TTTCAAACCAAGACAGTCCTTCACAAAGCTTTAGCTGAATATTCTTTAATTTCAAAATCTACAGTTTACATGAGTTGATCTACGAGATCAGTAGCAACTACTCCCTTCATTCAGGTCTGTAGTTCAAAATGCTAAGACAGTATTGAAACAGTGTTGTAATTTAATTCAATTAATTAATTTTCAAGATTTATAGAAAAATTGTTTACTACAAAGTGATAAAACTGTCTTAAGCAAACATAACCCTTACCCATCACTTGCACAATGTGCACATTTAGTGCAGCTAAATGGTGTGTTTGCATTCAGAAGAAAGTTAGATTTGTAAAATAACAGCTAGAATTCAATCTGTCTCTGCCAGTCTCCCTTCTAGCAAATCCAAGTCAGATTTTCCAAAACACTATTGGTTTTTGTTGCAATCAGAGATGTTGGAACATCTCTGCATATTTGCCTTCAGCCCTCTCTGAGGAGAGAGTATCTGCCAGAGATACAGCTTTGACAAAATTGAGTCCCCATCAAAGCATCTAACTGGGCTGGAAGGCTGCTGAGATTGGTCTGATTCTTCAAGGAGTTTAAAATCTAACCTTCTTCTCTCTGAGAGTTTTTGTGACAGCACAGAAAGAAGCATGTGGCATATATGCTGCTTCAGTGCACGGTGAAGGGAGCCTATTCCATTGATTTTCCCACAGGAGACTCATTTGATTGTTGAGGGCTGTCTCAGTTGATGGATGCCTTGTTTCCACCGAGCACCAGGAAGAGCCAGTAGGGATCAGGTGACAGGCAGTGAAGAATCTGGGGCTGATTCTAAGAAGACTCCTCTGCCTTCTGTTGCAGTAGTCATGGGAACAGTGGGGTACAAGCATAACTATGCCATCCCTGTATCCCCAGGCCTCATCAGGTTTGTTCAGATCTACTGGGCCAGTGAGGTTGATTTTCCATGCCTTTCCCGTTTCATGCAGAGAGTAAAGCTTCCCTGGCAGCTCCTGGCTGGAGCCTGTACTCCTGCAGGGGCTGCCTGCAGCTCTGCTTTGCCAGGATGAATCTGTCCTGCTGGCTCCATTTGTCCAGCATCTCCCCAGGCTACACAGGTGATGACTCCTCACCTTCAGTCACAGCCAGGATATGGAGCAGCATGCTACACCATCCAGAAAGCTCCCTAAATGCTGTACCTTAGCTCACACCAGCTGCTCAAAGAACTACTGCAAAAGGCTGCTCCTCCCCCCATAAGACAGAGTCTGCAATGCTGAGAACAGGGGGCAAAGCTGCTCTCCACAAACCTCATTGCTTTGTATCACAGCCCATGGTTCACTTGTGTCTTTCTGGAGCTTTCGTGGAAGCAGAAGAGTTGAAAGGAGCACTCTTCTTATTTCATTGGCATGTTGAAAACACCTTCCACACTATCACTGCACATCTGTCATGGTGATCATTTACTGAGGACACTTGTGGGGCAGTGTAGCTCATGGTGTAAATAGGGCCAAGCTGAGGCTGGCTGCTCAGTGTTCTCAAGGCAGAAAACTCTTTGTGTAGGCTGGCTGGTTTGTTGAGGGACACAGATCATCTTTGAAGGAACCGTACACCTGTCCAGCAGCCAAATACAAAAAGTACTTCTGCTTCTTTTCAGCAAAACTCAATTTCTGCATAAGCTAGACCCTGCTCTAGACACAGCATCTGGGAACACTGGCTCTTGTGAAAATAGGAGTAGCTCCTTGTCTTTCAGCCTGGGAAATAGACATCAGATTCCTTTTTCCTTTACAAATCCATGCCTTTCCATGAGTAAGCGTTTATTTGCTTAGTGGTAGCTTTCTCTGTGTTCACTTCCTTGTAAGTATTAATGGAAACTAAAGCAGTGAAAGCTAAGGATACCTGAAAGTACATCTCCATGATAGAGATGTGCAGTGGAAGTGATGGAAAATGTGGCAATGGGAGTGATGGAATACATTTTTTCACATCTCTTTTTCTGAAAAATCTCTAAGTGGGACAATGCCACCAGGGTTACAGTAAAGAGGAAGAAATTCTTCACAAGACACCTGTGGTATTGTCAGGTTCAGAAGAGCAGGCTGAGGAAGCGGCCAAAATATCCAGATTAAAGATATACATATAAGTGTATATGTATGTAAATTAATTGTTAAGATTATACGTATGTTATCTATGATATGTTAATGATATATGACTTATATATGTTATATGTAAAATATATATCAAACTGATGTAAACGGATATAGAATTAACTCAGTGCATAGTCCTGGAAACTGAGTGAGTAGTTTGGGCTGGAGCTTTGGACTGGAAATATGCTCAATGTTTGTAAAATAATTAGTGAATTAAGACATGAATGATAGAAGACATTCTCTTCTATGCATGGTGCAGTGTAATAAAAAACTTATTAAATGGTTACTAAAAAGAGATCTACTTTAGATACAATTTCCTGAAGCACACACACCTGAACACTTGCTTCTCTACAGCAGACAAATTTTGTCCCTGATCCAGCTAGGCAGGAAACATCCCGTTTCTCACAGGGCTCAGAGCAGGCTCTGAAGCAGGCAGTTGTGACCAGTGGTGTCTTTCTGGGCAGGAAGCTTGGGATGAAGCTCCCAGCCCTCTGCCCAGCTGGGTGCCAAATGTGGGCAGACGGAGAGCCACACCCCAGGACGAGCAGCTGGACAAGGTGTCCTAGATTGCCAAGCAATGTGTATTCTATTTGCCATCTGTTAGAGGTGTGGCAGTTATCTTCTGTTAATTAGGCAGTTTTCTTTATCTCTTCCACAGCCCATGCTCCCTTCAGGGATATATCATCCGTTAATGGGCCATTGACTGTCACTGCATGACTGATAAAATTACAGCATCCCATTGTGAGATGCTCTGTCCAGAGGGAGGAGCCAGGCATTCCCAACTGGATATAATTTGAGATTCTGGGAGAGCAGAACAGGCTTTCCACTGGATTCCCAGAGGAACAGCTGCCTCTTTCACTGGAGCTTCAGAGGAAGACTACACCCTTTCTACAGGATCACTACTCCAACAGGACCACACCTGCCACTCCAGGAGGACTGCAGCCACAATTAAAATTGGACTGCTACCAACACCCTGACCAACACGGTGTCAGGTTGTATTCTGACTCTGTCAGTGTTGTTTTGATTTACTGCATTGTTTGTTTTATTTTTATTTTCTTCCCTAATAAGGAACTGTTATTCCTGCTCCCAAATCTTTGCTTGAGAGCCCCCCTTAATTTCAAATTTCTAACAATTCGGAGAGAGAGGGTTTACATTTTCCATTTCAGGGGAGGCTCCTGCCTTCCTTAGCAGACACCTGTCTTTTCAAACCAAGACACAAGGGTGTGATGAAAAATCTCTCTGAGGCCCAAAGTCAAGATAAACTCCATCTCTGTCTGCTAATTATCCAACAGCACTGAGGTTCATGCCTAGAAAAAATCTGAAAGGTTTTCAAGAAGACAGATGAAGTCTTTGCAATGCTGTTTACTCCAAAACAGCTTCAGGCTATTCATTGGCTGAGATTTTTCTTTAGGTGGAATGAGTCAGCCAGAAAATGTGTGTCAAATTGAAGTAAGTAGAAGAAATTTTGAGACAAATTGCTCATAAGAAGAAATTGCTTGCACTAGATCATATTCCTGTGTTGTAGACTAAACAACCATTAGTCATATACCTGCGTATGCAACCACAGGATAAAATGCCCTTGACAGGACGGGACCAGGACATGGCAAATGCCATTCCACTTTTCAAAAGGGATTTGAGGGATCCTTGATTTTACCGTCTCTATCAGGCAAACATATGGAAGCTATTCTGGAGAATGTGATTGATAGAAAGATGGAAAAAACCATCTGTTAGAAACAGTGATGAGTCATGATGATTTTATAGAGGGGGAAGTGCTTCAGTGTTGAAGCAGAGAGACTGGAGGTCCCCCGTAAGTGAGGGCAGGGGTCCATCTGGGTGCCAGGAGACAGCAGGGTGTCTGGCACAGAGTCCTGTCCCCTCCACCAGGCCAGGCTGCTGCTCCCTGGCAGCTGTTCCCACTGCCCACTCTACAAAAGCAAATGTGTGGTGGCACCCTGAGGTGCCCAATGTGCTGCTTGGGAGAATTGTGAGGGGGCTGAGGTGGGGGCATGGAGTGATGCCCCCTTGCGTGCAGCTGTCAATACTGAGTCACTGGCCAGTGTTATAGAAGAGTAATACGATGATTGGCTCTTGCAATAAGGGGATGAATATTGTGTATATGTTAAGAGAAGTTTTGTTGGTGTATGGTTATGTTATTGTGATCTGTTTTTTGGATGTCCTCTGTCATCCCCATAGGCCCCTTTTCCCCTCTGTATTGTTGCCACTGATCAGCCTAGGTCATCAGGGTGTAGAGGGAGGGCCATTACGTATACCCCTTGCTTGGGGCATTTGTGAATAGGGGAGGCTTGTTGCTAGGGAGGCATGGCATGACAACACCTGACCTCCAATCAAGTTGCAAGAAATTAGTTTCCACCAATGGACAGTGAAGAATAGTTAATTGACAAACTTTGATGAGGACAGGGTTGCCGGGGGGCAACCCCAGGGGTATAAAAAGTGGAGCAGCCATTTTGTGGGTGAACACATGGCAGACGGTCACACACTCCCAGCGTGCTGCCCTTTTTCCTTATTCAGTCCTTGGTTGTATTTGTTAAGGTTTAATACACCTTTTAAAATTTAAAGTGAGCAGTCACTCACACGAGGGAGAAACCAGTGACTCCTGACCAATGCATCTCAAATGAGATTCGAAAATGAGCCCTGAATTTTGAAAGGAGCTTTCCAGAGAAAGTTGGAAACTTTCTTTTACTTCCCCATTCTCCATTTGGTTTATGTAATATTTTGTCCCAGATGCTGCTGCCGGCAGTGTAAACCATAACAGGACTTCTCAGAGAGTTTAACTAGAGCAGCGTTAATAATATGATTAGTGAATGGGTGACAATCTCTAGGTTGCAAAAAGGCTTTAGAACAAAACAAATGTTTTCCTTTTTTTTTTTTTTGAATGCCAATGGTCTTCCCTCTGATCTTGTTCTTTTTTTTGAAAGCTGTGGTTCCAATCCTGGGTGAAGAGAGTTGGCTGAGCTCCACTGTCTTCTACCTTATAGTTAGGCTTGTATTTGTGTCTTGGTTTGGAGACAAATTCTAGGAGAAAAATGCTCTAAAATGAGTGTTTTTCTCTAAAGAGAGAGAGCTTTAATAATTCCATTTTCTTCTGCCAATGAGAGAAATGAATATCAGGGGATGAAAGTGAAAAAAATAAAAGTAAAACTGTTTATTAACAAAGCAAGATACCCAAAAAGCACAGGACAAAAAGGAAATTGAACTTTACTCCCCACCATCACCTCGCTTTGTGGCCGAGAGGCAAAGATGGCAGCTGCCTGTCTTTGTAAGGGGAGGAGAACAGAGTTCCCAGCAGCTGAGAACCTGTTGGATTTCTGGCATGAGTGTTCTTCTTGCAGCAGGCGAAGCTGGTTTAATGTCCCTTCTTTTGCTGGCTCAGTCTTTCCGGGGTTCGGACCAGCCAGAGCTGCCCCGCAGGCTCCCCAGGCTGGAGAAAAAAACAAACAAAAAAAACCCCCCGAACTAAACAAAAAGCAAAAAACAAAACAAAAACAAAACCAAAAAACAACCAACCAACCAAAAAAAAAAAAAAAACAACAAAACAAAACAAAAAAACCACACCAAAACCAACCAACCAAACCAAACCAAACCAAAACAAACAAACAAAAAAAACAAAGGAAAACAAACAAACAAACAAACAAACAAACCCACTCCACAAGAAAAACCAAAACTGAAAAATCAAAAACCAAAACAAAACGAAAACAACAAACCAAAAAAGCTGCCAAAAAGATTTGTCAGGGAAAAGCCTCCAGGCCAGGGGAAGGGAAAAAAACCAAACGAACAAAAAACCCAGAAACTTCTTGCCTATATTGGCAAAAATTAATCCAGAAAAAAAAAAAAAAAAAAAAAAAAAAAAAAAAAAAAAAAAAAACAAAAAAAAAAACCACAAGGCAATGAAGTAACAATCATTGTAGCCTCCGGCCACGCCACTGAGAGATTGAACAGGGCCCACGCCGGAGCCCAAGGCTCCTCGTCCAACCCCCCAGCTCCATCTGAACACTACAGCAGTCCTTTTCTGGGCATAAAGCAGGCGCTTAGGAAATAAAGCACCATCATAAAATCACCCCAAGACAGTTTCCCAGAACACCATCAAATCCTTTTGGGTCACAGGATGAGAAGACAGCTTTCACAGGCTACTACTGCAAAATAGTGACTATGAGCAGTTTTAAGTTCTAGTGGGCACAGCTGTGGGCAAAGGGAACTGCCACCCAATACCAACCCATTTTCTAATTCCCTGGCCTCTTTTCTCCCAACACATGTGGTCTTTTCCTGGAATTCCTCATGAGTATCCATATAATACTCCAACCTTGCCTGTAAAAATCCTAAACTAGGCTTGGATGGAAAAATAGTTCATAATTTGTCCAAGACTTGCGAGCAATGAATGAATGAGTGACTGTACCACAGCTAGTAGTTCCTGATGAAATGGAGGGTTTTAGGGTTTGCTAAAGTTAGCAATATGAATTAAACATTTAAATTTTAGCTTGTAGAATTGTGTGTTGAATTTTAACCTTTCACTTAAGAAATCTCTGCCATGGTACAAAGGGCATGGGAAAATGCAAATTTCTGAAGCTTCTTCCAATAAAGAACAATACCAGGAGAAGACCAAGGAATGCAGAAACCTAGATAAAGGAGCTCCTCTGTCTCCAAGCTGATCAAAATCGACAGATGTACTCAGATAAGCACCAAGGAATCAAAGCACATGCACAAAGGAGAAAAGTTCAAAAGTTCAATCATAAGGAAGATCACGGCCTCAGCCTCAGAGACCACTGAAAGACCCCCTTGCGACCACCACCGAGAACAACGCATAGTCGGAAGGGCGTGGATGTAATTACTATGCGAGGCAAGGACAGGCGGGGCCAGGGTTTGAATATGCATGGAAAGGTTGTGCAATGTAATGTATATGGAACACCTTTGTGAAAAAAGATGTGGCTCAGACCATGGCTCAGGGCGCAAGTTTTCACGAGAGCTATCATGCTTGTGCCAGGCGCTGACAATACATACCCACTTCATAATTAGATCAGGTTGTGGAGTCTATTTATTCCTCGTATCGCTTCACTGATCCTTCAACAATGATAACCACGTGTCTTTGGCTAGTGCCAAGCAGTTTACAGCAGTTGAGTAGTGTGAAGCCTTTGTGCTATTTCGGTGCATCTGGGATCTCAGTATATTTTTGCCTTTACCTGGGAAAGGAAAAAATTCACATGGACTAGATTCCAACACACCTGGTGGTTGTGTTATAAAATGTGTGGTCCATATAAAAGAAATGTAGAGCTATCAGTTCAGAGATTTACCTGTGCCTAATATACTCTTGTGCCTCATTATCATCCTAGACCAAAGGCTCTTCGTATGCACAGAACTATTACCAAGCCCCCCTTTCCTGCTCAGTGCAGCCTGAGGTTATGGCCCTGTGAGCCATCAGGCTCCTCTCCGAGTTCTGTGCTCAGTGGTGTGCAAACCCCACCATACAGTTGTCTTGTAGTCCAGCAGCCATGGAGGACCTTTGGAGTGGCCAGAGGCCAGAACTTAACATGGGCTAATACTTTGCACTCATCAAACAAAAGCTGAGGTGAAACCTGGGTAAAGTTCCACACAGGTTCTGTGTGAGGCAAATAAATTATTTTACACATCACAAACCCAGGGGAACATGAGGAGTGTCTCCTTGTCCTTCCAAGATGAAATACATCACTCCTGACCCATGTGCCACAGTTTCTGCAGAGGTGGATCTTCCCTACCAGGGGCTGGAAGACTGCAGGTGAGCAGGCAGCTGGGAGAGGACACAGCCAGGACTGCTGACTCTGACTGGCCAAATGGTGTCAAGCTCAGCAATAAAAGCTGAAGGAAACAAGCCAGTGAAGCCCAACTGTTGTCTGTATTGGAGGCTGAAGTGAACTTAACAGGGCACAATTGGCCAAAGTAACCTACGACAGCCAGCCCAAAGGCCCATGTATCCTTGCCACAGACTATGTCAAAGGATGGTAATTCAAGGACCCAAAAGGGTACTGCTGGGTCTTTGGTGTAGCTACTGTTGGTACAGAGAAAATTAAGCAGCTGTCTCCCTTGCCTGGCCTCTTGGAGGATGCCTCTGTGTTACTGTGGGGTGATACAAAAATGACACGGGCAGTTCTGTTCAAAGCAAACTAAAAAACTCTTTATTAAAACATTTGATTCTATATATATATCTTTCTGAAATGCCAGTGTCATTTGAGGGTTATAGTGCCACCTCCTCAATGTCACTAGGCAACCTAATAGTCTATCAAGTTGTCTCCCATAAAAAAATAAAAAACAATAAGTTATTTACATAAAACTTATAAGAAAGTTCCATACAAAAATACAAATCTCAGAAGGCTTAATAAAACTTTAAAAAATCAAAACGACACCTCTGTTGTGGGGTTGCTGCAAGGCTGAAGAACAGCAGGTGCTGATGGCAGCAATAACCCATTGTCTGACACTCCCTGGTTCCCAGCAATGAGCTGACTGTCAGCTGGAGAGACAAGGAGTGATCAGCAAAACCCACTCACCCTCTAACCACTGCATATGGCCACTGTTAAAATTTGATGGAGTAGAGAGATAGAAGTGGGGTCTCATGACCTCAACAGTCACAGCACTACCATGTGTTGCTGTCCTAGGTGTGCTGGAGCTCCAGTACCAACTAGAGTCCAAGAAGCCCAATGGAATGCCACAACTAGTGCAAGCCACAGTTTGCTGTTACGTGAAAGGGTATCCAACACATCTGGAATTGACTGTCCTAGGGGTAGAAGCACAGCCTTACCATTTGTTGTGGACTTATTCAGGCTGCACTTAAACTGGTTGATGCTCCTGAATGTCTGTATCATGCTGATAACTTCATCATTACAGATGCAGAAGAAGGGCTGAGACCACCTCTCCTCTAGACCTTGGTGAGGGGACCTGTGGTTTGAAACCACAGGAATCCAACAGTGAATACACTGACCAGGAGCAGAGAGTTCTTGTCTCTGGCTGGGACGGTGAAAGGATGACTGCCACTACTGCACCATGTGGATTCAATGGCTTACCAATCAGATCCATGGAGTACAGGACTACAGGGATACAGAATATGCCCTAATGCCATCAGGGTACAAGGCCTGCACCCCTTGGGGCAGTGCTTGCATGGGCTACCAGCCCCTCAGTTCCCAGCAGTGCCATGTCAGTGTTATAGATAAGTAATGTGTTGGTTGGCTCTCACAATTAAGGGGTGAATATTACGTATATACTAAGAAAAGTTTTGTAGATGTATAGTTATATTACTGTAATATGTCCTCCCACAGTCCTCTTTCCCCTCCCCCTTGCATTGTTGTCATGGGATGGCCTTTCTAGTTGGGGCATTTGGGGAGGGTCAGCTTGTCATGGTAACACCTGACCTCCAATCAAGTAAGAAAGTGATCTCCACCACTGGACCGTGAAGAGGGAGTTGACAGACAAGACTTTGGGAGGGGCTCAAGGTATAAAAGGCGGAACATCCATTTTGTAGATGAGCACATGGCAGTTTAGTTTCATGCTCCCAGCACTGTAATTTTTCCTTATTGAGTCTTCTGTTGTATTTTTGTTAAGGTTTAATAAACCTTTAAAATTTTAAAAGTGAGCATCGTTTCTCATTGAAAGAAATTACGGGTTTGTCTTTACAATCAAACTGTGGGCCTGCTGGTAGATAAAACTAGCACTGAGAGATAAAAGAAACAATGGGAAGGATTCCACTGATTGATGAGTAACTCCCAACGCTCGTCGGCCTGGAAAAAGCAGTGGCAGCACTGCCAAAGGTCAGAGGCAGGCTCAGTTGTGCAGGGTCTTGGAGGCCTTAGGCGGGAACCCATGTGGGTGACAGCCAGGGAGACCCAGCACAGCAACTCTTGGCACCTACTAACCCAGCAGGGGGGGTGGCAACAGGGACGGTGCTAGGTGTGGTTCGTGCATAGCACCGCTGAAGATCAGGGGCTGACCCAGTGGCAGGAAAGCCATTGCTTGGAGGGTGCCGTGGATACGGGATTTCCCAAGCGGGAACTGCAGACTGGGGTTTCCCAAACAGAGAAATGCCAGCAGGACCTGGTCCATTTGAGTGGCAGTCAATGGGGACCCAGCACAGTAACTTCCAGTTTTTGCCGACCCGGTCTGAGGGTCAGGTTGTGTGAGGGTCTTATAAACCACAGGGTTCCCTAGCTCAGTGGCGGCAGCATGACCCTTGGGGGCGTTGGGAGCTAGCTTAGTAGCGCTGGCGTCTTCGAGAGTGCAGGGCTCGCTGGCTCGGAGGCAGCGGTGTGGCTGCTGGGGTCAGGAGGTGGCTTGGTTGTACAAGGGTCTCAGAAACCACGGGGTTTGCTGGTGTGGGGACTTCTCAGTGACTCACTAGCATAAAGCTGAGCGGATGCGGGGTGTGCGCTGGGCCATACCGGCTTCCCTGCGGCATCCAGCAGCATAAAGCTGTGGGACTGGGGCACTGAAGCCCAGCACTATTGTCCCTGGCACTGCCACCTCAGCGGAGAGGGGGTGGTGGCTTGGGGGTGCAGGGAACAGTTGTGCGTGGCACAGATGGTGATTGGTGCCTCTTAGCGGGACTCACCAGTGCCATGGGCTCACCTGTGTGGGGCTGCTCACTGCAACTTGGGTGTGCTGGGACCAGTGGCGCCCAGTAGGGCTGGTCTGGAATTGACAGGCGGCGGAGACTTCTCCGCAGTGTCTACCAGCATAGAGCCATATGAATGCACGAGACCACATGGTCAGTTTGGTGGTTGCTTGCACTGGCATGCCATGAATGGGGCGCTGGGGCACTGAGGTGTGGCAGCTTCCCCACAACCAGTCGGCATAAAGCCACATAAGCTCTGGACTACATGAGCAGCTTGGCAGCAGCTTGCTCTGGTGTGCAAAGGGTGCTGGGGTGCCAAGCCGAGGCAGGAGAGGAGTGGTACAGGGTCCCCAGAAGGAAAGGACAGTGTTTATATGCTTTTGATATCCAATAAAAAGGTAAAGCCTCCTTCCTTCCTTCCTTCCTT